>DVZL01002253.1:0-15759 GCA_018236625.1 Lasaia peninsularis
GTGTACCGGTTTGAAGGGTGGGGTAACTAATAGACTTGTACATACGGTCTAACATCCCGACCAAAGGACAGCAACGCACCTACATCTATAGTTTCTACAGGCCATTGTTGTCTCTTACCATCAAGAGACCCACGTACTTGTCCGCTCTCTCATTCCCTGTCTGTTGTGCTAATGTCTCTGTTCTATTTTACAAAGGAGACCCGGACCAACACGTAGAAAAAAAACTTTTCGTATTATTGTTTGTAGGATCAGTGCGAGTGTTTAAAAACGAGTTATAATAATCAGCAAAAACCAATAACAATCCCACGTACACATATCTATGTCACAGTGTCATTAAAAGTAAATGCGCCATATTGTCATTGTCATTGTAGTGGGCATGTCGATGACGTACACGTACGAGTGGGTGAAGGACCTCGACCGCTATTTGGTCGGCCTGTCACTTGCTTATTCACTTATGGAACTAGAAAAGTTTCGCAGTAATAACTAGCATCTCCGGAATTTTCTTTCTTCGGCTAGTGTTTAGAGTTCCATACCCAATTCAACGGTGATAGCTAGACAATTGATTTTTTTACAGATTATATGTTTTATTCGCCGCCATGACAACAGATACTAAAATATAGAATAAAATAAATATTCAAGCGGGCTCCCATACAATGAATGCCTCGTTTCAACCAATAGATGTCGCTATCCATATTTAGATCACGGTAAAAACGATGAGTAGAAACTCAATATATTCTTAGAATATCTAGTTATATATTCAAATCAAAATTATCAATTACAATTAAATTATATAGCTAAACGTTTTTATAAAAAAATATATTTGATACAAAACCCGCCTTGCACGATTTCGACTCGCACTTGGCCAGTTTTTTGTTTTATAAGTAGCGAACAAGCTTTGGCTCTCCTGATAAATACCCAATAGATATAACCAGTACGTTGCTATTTTCTCCCGTATCGGTTAGTTAATCGGTGTAGTTGGTTTGGTGTAGAATAGACCATATTTTGTCTTACGCAAGAATTAGTAAAATAAGTCATTACCAACAAAACTACTGGTAATAGAGTGCTCTGCAGCAACCTGCTTGGGCGGTGATCAAAGGCCTTTCTTGTTGTTGCCATAACGACGTTGTCGTTTTCCGTTTCCGAGGGTAGGATAGCTGATAGACTTACACATTAGGCCTAACAACTCGACCATAGAACAGAGGCGCACCTACATCTATGGTGTCTATGGTCCACGATTAGCTCCTAGACAATTATTTTCCGTTTTGTAAATTATTGTCAGCATAAGGTTGTAATGGAAAGAAAAACTTTAAAAATTTCAAGGAACATAGACTAAAAAACTGTTTTGTTTATTCCCACGTAAATTATTATTATAAAGTGGTACGAAGGTCGTTGGGTCAGCTAGTATTAAATGTATGTTTAAGGTAGATTATATAATAACAAAATCGTTGTCATTATTTTTATAAAAAAATTGGGTTATTGGTTAATTCGCACGATAAATATCACATACCGTGCGAAAATTACCCATTCAAATTTTTTTGATAACTGTTTTTAAACGTTAAGAGCAAAAGTGCTTATATTTAAATGAAGAATTGTGAGCTCGATTGTTTTTTTATGGGAAAAGCCAACTAACAAGTACACGGTTCTTCTGATGGTAAGAGACAATAAAGGCCCATAGGCACTGAGGATGTCACAAATCTCAATAAAAATCAAATAAATAAAATTGGAGTGTCTGTATGTAATATTAAAATATCTGCCTCTCTGCCTGTCTGTCCGCTTTTCTGTCCGTCTCTCTGCCTGTTTGTACCCGCTAATCTCTGAAACGGCTGTACCGATTTTGACGAGACTTTCACTGGCAGACAGCTAATAAGAAGAATAAGAAATAAGAAACTTCTTATTTCTTTTATTTTAGAAATATATAAAATAAAATAATGAAACAAAAACGCGGATGACGTCGTGGGCACAGTTAGTTTTGAATCCAACAAAAAATAATATGCCTGTTTATTAATACGTGTTTTATTTACATAGACGAGATATTATTGAATTGTAGTAGGTTTTTATGTATTATGTAGTTTTACTACAATTCAATAATTTTGAAACACCATTAATAATACACAGTTATAAAGATTATCAAATTTTATAAACATTTAAATATATTGTTCACTTGTGAATTACATGTAATGTTAGTTTTCGAGAAAACAAAGTAGTACAAAAGTGATTTGAATAAAATTTAAATATTATAATACGAATAAAGTAATTGCACCTATACAATAAGTTCAACGCTCGTCTGTTTATTCAGATGTCCCAAAAATGGTGACTATTTATGCTAATAATTTTTTAACTGAGTCATTCTTTAAATATATTTCGCTTTAATAAACGCTAATTTAAAATTTCCATTTGCTGCTTCTTTGATCGTCACTTGTTACATCCTTGGATGTTATTTCTCGCGAGTGAATGAATACGTACCTCTGCCTTCTCCTTTGAGAATGGGAGCGTGAAGTTTTTTTCATATTAATTGATTTCAAGTTAAAGTAAGGAATAACACATGGGTCAAGCCTTCGGCTACATCTACTACTTAATGTGTGTTTATCACTTTATTTTTAATACAATTTAAATAAATATAACACTCATATCTCCGAAGAATAAGGTAGCGGTACATATGCACCTACATTAGCCGAAGATATTAGACGCAATACCATATCGGACATAAATCCAATTCCAGTTTTTCAGATAAACTGATAAATTTATAGAGCAAGTTGCCATCCCCGAGAATCGAACTCGGAACCCGTATGTCAAAGTCAGATACAAACTCCGCTCGGCCACAGAGGCCAAGTTTTCCAATTTTTGATACAATCTGTTATTCACAAAACAAAATAACAATGGCGGCTGATTAACCTTTTTAGGGTTCCATAACAAAAGGGTAAAAACGCAACATTATTACTAAAACTTCGGTGTCTGTCTGTCTTTGTCTGTCACCAAGCTGTATCTCATAAACCGTGATAGTGATAGATAGTTGAATTTTTCACAGATGATGTATTTCTGTGGCCGCTTTAACAATAAGTATTCAAAACCATAATAAAATAAATATTTAAGGAGGTTCACGTACAACAAAAGTGTTTTTGTTGTCTGCATGCACTATGACTAATATATAGCGATATCTAATGGTAGTCGGGGACAACTAAGTTTCCCGACAACCAATAGATGTATTTCTGTTGCTGCTATAACATCAAATACACAATAAAATAAATATGTAAAGGTGCTCCCATACAACAAACGTGATTTTTTTGCCGTTTTTACAGATAACGGTACGGAACCCTTTCGTGTACGAGTCCGACTCGCACTTGACGGATTTTTTCATATTATATCAATCTGCTCATCAATGGAAACTTTGCTGCGGGAACCGTAAGTTTTTATAGCTTTTGGAGACACGGTCTTTAAGTTTTTTTGTGAACTGAATGTCATTAACAAAGCTTATTCGCCTCTGGACCACCATTGAACTCGGGGCTGAGTGAGAACTCTATTAAGTACCATTACCCCGCTTAGCGGTGTTATAAATCTTTCTTATCTCATCTATAACCGAACGGTCTAGTGGTTAACGACCCTGACTAATGGCCCAAGGAGTTAAGGTTCCAACACGTTTATTTTTAAGTGAGTAATCTTCCTATTAGTATAATAAATACATCATGAAGTATCAGTGATGGTTTGCAATTTTAATCTTCTTCTTCTATACATATAATAAAACTGTAAGTGATTGTTGTCTGTACTTGGAGAATTTATTTAAAAAAAACATTATGGGCGGGCTCTATAATATACGTAAGAAAACCCTTAACAATGTTTTTTTTACATTTGTCCGTATGTCTGTACGTTTGTGCACGCTAACCTCAGAAACGGCTTAAGCTATTTCGATGCAGTCTTCAGAAATATATTGGTACCTAACTTTAGTGTTTATTAAATTTAAATCGGTTAACAAACAAAAAAGTTATGTCAATCACGTAATATGTACTAATTTAAAAAGAGCTCTGGTATCATATCGAACTAATTTTAAATGAGGTTCAGCTTAGGCTGGAACGCGTTAGTTGAACGCGACTAGTGGTACATAATAAATAATTAAATAAAAATGCGGATGAAGACGCGCGCACAGCTAGTGACCAATAAAGCTGAATTACATTATATTTGGACGACGAGCCCGTCGCCCACCAGTGGAATACTCTCGTAATTTAGATTTCTAGATTGTTCTACTCCGTGCTCTCAGTCCCGACTACACTGTAGAATTGTTTTCTCACTGCGAATTCTTGCTGCAATTACGTCATGGCTCGCCATAATGGTACAGCACAATAGTCACAGCAAATATCAGAATGCTGAAAACACTGTTAACACTTTTACCCTTTTTCTCTGTCTTCTCCTGTTTGTTGAGAGCTTTGGTGGTTTACAGGTGTTTAGCGTTTTGGTCTTCCATCGTAGTCCAGGTACAGGTACAAATGAGTTTATTACTTTAGTACCTTTATTTGTTCTCTTACGGTAATGTGAGGAAATCTGGATTCGTATATTCGAATTCAATCTAAACTAGAATTAGTCCTGACTTCCCTTCTGGGTTACAGAGGTCAGATGGCAGTCGCTTTGCGTAAAAGCTATCCCCTAGATTAGGTAGCTGCCCTCGATGTCATCTGACATAGAAACGGGAATTGTACATGTGTGTAAGCGTTTATGCGAATGTGCATGTACAACTGTATGTTACGTGCACGCGCGCATATCCTGTGCATGTTTCGAGTATGCATGTAGTATGTGTGTGCGTATGGTATACGTGTGCTTTTTTATGAGATAAGATGGCGAACAAACACAGCGGCTCTCCTGATGGTAAGAGAAAACCGCGGCCTATAGACACTGATATTGTAAGTGCGTCGCTGTCAGCCGGGATCTTAGGCTTGATGTGCAAGTCTACCGGCTACCCTATCCTCCGAACCGGAACACGATAATGTCGTTATGGTGGCAGGAATAGTTAGAGTGGTGGATCTCTACCCGGTCGAGTTGCTGTACAGCACTCTACCACAAGTGGTTTTGTTGGGAATGACCCATGTACATATGGGTATAAGTATCTTTGTGCGTTAATTTATGTCTTTTTTTAATATACTAATACCGATTGTTTAATACCTTTAATGTCTAGTGAAGCTAAAAAGACAGCATACATTATTAGCCTTCTCTAAACAAGCAAAGACTATAATTATGTATCAGCTCGTTGAAAATTATTCATATCAAACAATAGCTCGTATTTTTCCTCTTTATCAATAAAGAAATTAACATTGAGCATAATGCCATAAACTATAATTGTATTAAAGAAGCCTGAAGGTAAATATCTCGGGATTCAATGTATGCATGAATGGAGTAATAATTTTATACAGACAGTAATACAATTATTACAAATTCAAACCCCGCAGGAGCCATGAGATTGAAATCAACGTATCCGAACGACGTTATGAACTCGAGTCTAATAGTTTTTCAATTAATTTCGTTTGTAACAACTTTGTAACATCCGAGAAGGAATTCTTATTATGTTTCTTTATTACCTTTTTATTGTAAAACATTCGATTACCTTCAATCCGGCCGCCTTGGAGAAAATAGTCTGTGCTGTTAATCGTCTCGTCAAAAAAATATAAGTGTCAAAGTGATGATGTTCTTTATTTTTTTTTTACAAGATAAGACCGCAAACTAGAGCACGGGTTTCCTGGTGGTGAAAAACTGTTAGACCTTATGTGCAAGTTTATCGGCTACCCTACCCTCCGGACCGGAACACGACATTGTCATTATGACGGCAGGAATAAGTAAGGCGGTGGATCCCTTCCCGGGCGAGTTACTGCACAGCACTCTACCACCATTAAAATACTTGACTTGTTTTTGATTTTTATACATTTATAAAAATAAATAAAATTGGATTGCATGTATATAATAATAAAATAATCGCTTTTTACTCAGTGCCCATGCATGCATCTATGTTTACAGGGTACAAATACAAAAATAAAATATTTTTTTGAATTTTTGTCTGTCTATCTGTCTTTCTGGCGGTCTGCTTATACCCGCTAATTTCTGAAACAGCTGGACCGATTTCAACGGGACTTTCACTAGCAGACAGCTGATGTCATAAGGTACATTCATTATAGAATTTTAATTTAGAAATGTATAAAATAAAATAAATAAATAAAACTTGGACAAAGTCGCGGGTACAGCTGATATTATATAATTTTCTTCATATTTGACAAGCCCTATAAAAAAATCGTACATCTTTCCCAGTAGAAGGGCACTTACTCCCGTTGATGTCTTTTGCAGTGACCAATGTGAGCCCATCTTTATGACGTCACATATTCGCCGCTGTCATCCTGCGCCATGATAATCACACATCAATCGAACAATCGTTGCCTAGTTTTTATCAGTATGACGTGATATATTGGGATTGTGACAGGCTGTAGTAATCACGTCATGGACAACAATCTAAAGATACGCATTTAATATATGGCATTTGTGAAATATTTCGAAAGTGAAAACAAAAGTAATGTGTTAAATGTTTTTTAAATATTTTTGGTAAGAAAAATGTTTTGTAAATGTGGATAAACTATTTTTTATACGCAAACGATAACTACACAGTATATTTGAGGACAAGGACTACAAAATTTGTTCTAAAGGTCTACAAAAATTCTGAAATTTGTTATTTTAGTATATGCATTCAGTAAAAAATAGTTATTTTTATATCACAAACTCTTTTATTTTAGTAGCTCCTAACTTCAGAAAAACAAACACATATGCTCATGGCACAAATATTTACCTTAGTCGGAAATCAACTCTAAGCCTCAAAACTTCGGTGACGCTAGGCATGTACGCTAACCCCTCGACTTTTACGTTATACGTTTCTATTTAAAAATTTTACCGTATTTCAATTTTGTATCCTTAGTCATAAAATACCGCATAATTGTTTTGCGGCTCGGCAAATATATTATATTTGCAAATATCACTAGCTGTGTCCGCGATTTTAAGTTTCATCATTTTATATAATTCTAAAATAAAGGCCGCCTAAGCTACGACGTATTACAACTACGTGCCAATAAATCAACCCATCATAATCAACCCAGCCATTCCATAGATTAATTGGAACAAACAGACACCCAAAAATTGTAAAAAAAATTGGTGTATGTAGCATATATAGGATTTAGTAGAAAGAGGTTTCTTTTAATTTCACAAACAGACACTCCAATTTTATTTATTTTTATATACAGATTGCCTATAAAATCTACTATCATATAACTAATAATAAATTAGGAGTGAATAATAGACACGTATACCATTATTCTGATAAGATGGCCGTAAATATTGAAATTAATGATAGTTTGTAGAAATCATCACATTTGTAGATAATTAACTCGTGTTGCTTTGATGTATCCTGTCATTTACATATTTTGGATAATATAAAATTTATGACCAAAAAATTATATTATTATATTAACAGTATATTTATCACCTTTACTAAATATATTCTCGAGTCAATAATATCTTTAAAGAGGAATATCACCTTTCTAATTTATAAATTTAAACTTATCAAAATAAAAATAGAGACTTAAAGATTAGTTATCACCTTGGGTTCAGGCTCCGAGTAGTATAATTTTGTTATTTATTGTTTTCAATCAAAATTGTGTATGGTTTTCAATTACAATGAAGCACAAAAAAGAATATTCATTTATGTAATTTTTTAGTGTACACAAATATAAGAAACCACTACTTACAGAAAATACAGTACAAAGGGTGGGCTTATATCCAATAAGAGAGATCTCTACCTGTTTATCCGTTAACAATTCTTGATATTAAGATACTAGGTTATAGTTATGCGCAACGCGACTAGCTTATCGGTCGCTAACCGAGCAGTGGTTTGGTTTCCCCACTTCTACAGACTGCAAACTAAACTAAAATAAATTACTCCAACTAAAGGTAATATTAAATAGACAGTAGTATAATTTAAAATAAAATGACATTTGAATATTTTTTTTATTTTAACAAAAATAAATAAAATATCGTCACACCCATATCCCCGAAAGAATATACAGAGATACATATGCATCCAAGACTAGCCGACGATATTAGGTCCCATGATGTAACAGGTGGTAAGTCCGTCGCCATATCGGGCACAAATCACCTCATGATGTTTTCCTTCACAATAATAGCACTTGTAAAATGTACTTAAATTAGAAAAACTCATCAGTACATTGCCAGTTTCGAATCTGAACTACCGAAATAGATATCCGAAACGCGTGCCACTGGGCCACCGAGGCTTCAATTTTAATTAAATTAGTTTTAATATTTATTATCATTATGTCTACACAATTTTTTATTAATTTAAATATTGGTATTGATCATGTTTCTTCAATTTTGGACTCGGGCTCCACGAAATTCTCCTAGTTTTCATACATTATTCATATTTTTGTCACAGGTGCAGTCTGATGTTGTATAGGTGAATATGAAGCTCAAAAATGCTAAAAATCTGGAGATTTCACTCTTTACAACGACCAGTCCCAAATGTATAGTATTGCTAACTCTTTCTAAGATGGACAACGATGAAACAAACCAGCCTTGTGAGAGTGAGATAGCAAGCTTTGTTAGAAGTTTAATATTGTTGACACGTCGTTGTTAAGAGTATAGACACCTGATGTGAAGAACCTATAATAGAATTATTAAAACTACCGCTTTTCTGTCGTCGAAATCGTACAGTAACTTATTTTCGTAATCGTACAGTAACGAGTTTTAAGGCAGAACTATGTAGGAAATAGAGAATATTAAAAAAAAAAACAAAAAAAGAGCGTTAGCTCTTAATAGGAAGTCAATGCTATAAATCAACGTAATACGTCTAAATTTTAACATTTCCCGTTTTGAAAACAAAATTAAAACATTACAATGTCGTATCATAAAACTTTTATTGTAAACTCTGTTAATTCTTCGTCTTAACCTTATCCCGTCGTATATCAGATGATATCGAGGTCGGCTACCTAATCTAGGGGACTTGACAAAGGCGACAGTTTTTATACAGAGCGAAAGCCATCTATACTCTGCAACCCAAAAGGGAAACTAAGCCCAATCCTAGATTAGGTTTTTTTTATGGAATAAGGAAGCAAACAAGTACACGGCTCTCCTAATGGTAAGTGGCAACCATGGCCTATAGACACCATAGATGTTGTAGGTGCGTCACTGTCCTGTGGCCGGGGTGTTATGTCTGGTGTGCATGTCTACCCTACCCTCCGGACCGAAACACGACATTGTCATTAATGAGGTAGAAATAGTAGAGGCGGTGTATCGCTACCCGGGCGAGTTGCTACACGGCACTCTACCACCAGTGGTCTTGTTGGCAATGACCTTGATAACCTTTGATTTTCCATATGAGAGTAGGTGGAATTTGCATAAATGGAATTCGGATTTTATCACGATCTTTCCTTCACTATAAGAGCACTCTAGACTGGACTATCGGGACAGTCGTGAACAAGGCTTTGTTCCCTCTTCACTATTATTTTTTATCGGTTTAAATATCCATAAAATTACATAATACATATTGATATTTAGCGAGAGGTCATAGTGTTCAGTGACCGTGGCGGCTGGTCGTAGCTGAAGGGGGCGAGGTATCGCAAAAGGGGCTAGCTGACTCATAACTGGCAAGATTAAGGAAACAATAGTCATTAGATGATCTTTTTTATAATCGTAAATAACTAACGTATCACTACGCTTGCTAATGATGTACTTAATTTAAAATATATTTTTGACCAAAGCAAGGTTTGGGTTTGATTCCCAACGAGGTAGTTGTGTGATAAACATGGATATTTGTACTTCCGGGTCTCGATGTTCATTAAATTTATTCTGGTATCTATATAAGTATCTCTATGTATTGGTATCATTGACTAACATCCATATAAGCATGTTATTTGCTTACTTTGTGCTAAGATCAATTTATGGAAATAAATATACATATACTAAAGTATTTATAATTATGAACATGAAGTGTATGCTTGTGCTTTAAAATAACTATATGTTAAATAGTCCCTTTAGTAGTAGTATACATAATACTAAAACAATACTATTTTTATTTCTGATTCAAGCCTATTACACACATATATATTAGTTTTTTTTATTAACAAATGTTCCAAGACAAACGTTTTGGAGATGAGCATAGATATGTCTGATAATCATTAAAAGAATATGACTCAAACTTTAATACATCAAGGTCCAATACAAGTAATCTGCTCCATATTGCTTGTATTTCACAAGGTACATACTTAAAATGCAGATGACCTACACAATTAAATGTCAAATGTGACACGCGTGGACCGAAAAAATCCTGGTAGTCTATTAATTTTTTTGTTATTATTTTGAAAAATGGAACAAACAACATTCTAGAATCTTCTTCAAATAAAATGGCATAATTAGGAATACGGACATAGATAACAAATTACGGGACTTAAGCGTGAAACACGGAAAACATGGACGTTTAATAAATAAAACTATATCGTGTTAGTGTCAAATTATTGCATGAAAAAAAACCGGCTAAGTGCGAGTCGAATTCGCGTAAGAAGGCTTCTGTACTTTATCTATTGTGTATGAAAAGGGTAAAATTGCGTTTTACACACACAATTATAATTAGAAGTGAATATACAATTTTTTTTTTAAATGAATATTATGTAACTAGATATTCTGAGAATATATCGAATGACTACTCGTTGCCTTTACCGGGATTATATTGATAGCGAGATCTATTGGTCGGGCTGTATCGTTTATTGTATGTGAATTGTTCGGAGTTTCCTCTAAAATATTAACTTTAATATTTTAGTATTTGTTGTTGTAACGGAAACAAAAAAATATCTAAGAAAATTTAACCGCCGAGCTATCACGGTTAATGACATACAGCTTGGCGACAAACAAATTGAAAGGTTTTTGTTCCCTTTGTGTACGGAACCCTAAAAACTAACTTTCTTCGCTGATATATGGTTATCAAGATGTGTGTCTTCCAAGGTTGTTTATACGACGTAACATTAACAAAAACAAACAGTCACACTTGGTTGGTGATGCATCGGCTTCATATCATTAACCTCATAGTCTACGTCGTGTACTTGACCAGAATGTAAATACATACTAGCACGAAGGTTATAACTACATAATATGTTGTTGTGTGCATAATCATATATAATCATATTATGAGTTTAAAAATCAATGAAGAATTTTAGGAAGTGACCTTGAACAGGTTGCGAACAAAAAAATAAACGTCAATCATTACATTTTTTTTAATCATTAGAATGACAATCAAACAGAAAGAATGGTTACCTCTTTTGCTTAAGTAAGTTTCCATCTACTTCTACTTCCTATTACTTGATTAAGTTTTGACGATATGAAATATTATAAAATTCTTGATTCTTAAATAATTTTCTACATTATGACGTACGAGATTCCGGGTTCAATCCCCGGGTAAAACATATTTTTTTATGATATTGGAAGGCAAACAAGCAGACGGATATCCTGATGGTAAGAAACACACGTCATTTATAGACACCAAAGGTGGAAATGGTGCGTTGCCAACCTGAGGCTGGGTTGGTAAGACTCTTGTGTGAGTAAGTTTACCGGTTAGCCTTCAATCCAGAACACGACAATAGCGAGCACTGACGTTATTATGTCAGGAATAGGTAAAATGGTGGTACCATTTCGGGCAAGTCGTTTCAAGACTGCCACCTAGAACCTAGTTCTATGAGTTTTTTTAATGTACTTTGCCTGTGATTATATTTGTGTGATTAAATTTGTGTGTTTTTGTGTATGTGGCGGATATATTATGAAGTGGTAGGCAGTTAGTCGACGATATCAGGATATAACATGCTCATGTAGGCATGATGATTTTTATTTTTAAGTGTTGGTAATAATATCAAGTGGATTCTATTGAACTGATGTCATTTTAAATTAAAGAGATTACTAAGCTTAGAATTCCCCTGTGATAAATATTTTCTATCGTGTGACAGCCATCATAACATTACTGTATAGGTATTACGTACAGAGGTGGAAAAATGATTAAGCAAATAACAGAGTTTTAGTCATAACTATTTATTATATTGTTTTATAAAAGTGTTATCTATATGTATAAATAAATTTGGAGTATTATTTTTTAGAATTTATATTTTTCTGTCTGTCTGTCTGTTTGTACCCACTAATCTCTGAAACGGTGGGATCAATTTTGACTGTACTTTCACTGGCAAACAGCTAATGTAATAAGATTTAAGTTAAGCTTTTATTTTAGAAATGTAAATAATTAAATAATCAAATAAAAACGCGGACGAAGTCGCGGGAACAGCTAATAATATCTAAAACCCGATTTACATCAATTTAACTGATAAGTAGTAAACTAAATTACTAAAGCCTTGGTTGCAAAGTGGTCCGCGCTTCAGACTTCCATTTCAATAGTCAAAGTTCGAACCCCACCATGCATCAAAGAGTTTTTCTAACTTAAGTACATTTTTGTGTGCTCTTACAGTGAAGTAAAACATCTTGAGGAAACCTGGTATTTCTGAGATATGGCCAACTGTCACATGGGATCTAATATCGTCGTCTAATCGTGGGTGCATATTATGTATCTCCGCTTTATTTTTTTACTAAATTGTTACGCAAAAATCCGCCTTCAAGAGTTTCCATAAAAATCCCATAACAGTATAATACTCGTATGTAAGTTTGACTCTTATAAACTTATACAGCTATAACTTTTTAAAATAATACACTATTTGCGAAGGTGTTTTAATAAACGTGATATTAATCCTTATCCAAATAAATAAGTTATTTATTAGAATCACTTATTTTTTATTTTATACTATACTAGCGACGCGCCCCAGCTTCGGACGAGTTCATTATTAGTTTTGACTTTCCTTTGGGACGCTAACTTTGGTTTATTCTTAGTGATAGTTCATAGCGGGATGTTCTTAAAATCGTTTTTAATAGATAAGTTCTCTAAGTAACCCAGATAAAACGGCGGGGCACAGCTAGTTTTATAGCCAGTCAGGAGAAGAAACGGTAAAACACCAAAATCCACTTAAAAGTTTTACTAATATTTTTACCTATACATATTCTAAAGCACATTAAATCCGTACTAATATTATAAATGCGAAAGTAACTCTGTCTGTCTGTATGTTACGCTTTCACTCCTAAACCAATGAACCGATTTTGATGAAATTTTATACAGAGATAGAGTAGACCTTGAGGAAGGACATAGGCTACTTTTTAACCGACTACATTAAAAAGAGGGTATGTCTTTACGCGATTAGTATTATAAGTTGAAAAAAATGTCTGCCCTTTGAAAGTTGTCTGTATTATTAAAATAATACACGCGGGCGAAGCCGCGGGCGAACAGCTAGTATTATTATATTTTTCATTATTTTATTCTGTTTTTAATATTTTTAGTTATAGTGGCAACAGAAATTGTTTTGATGGTGAATTCAATACTGTCCGTCTGCCCGTCCGTCTGTCACACTAATGTCTAAAACGGCTGAACTGATTTTGACGGGACTTCACTGGTAGGTAGCTGATATAATAAGGAATGGCTTAGATTACCTTTATCGCAGTATTTATTTAGAAATGTTATTAAATAAAAACAGTTGTCCTCTTTATATATTTATTTTATTTTGTTTTTAGTATTTGTTGCTATATTGGCAGTAGAACTACGTTATTTGTGACAAGTGTCTAGCTATCACGGTTCATGAAATACGGCCTGGTGACAGACAGAATCCTTAATCCGAAAATTTACTATTCTTTGTTATTTCTATTGGTATTGAAGTTATTTAAAAATATCATTGCAGAAATAGAAAACTTGTATCCATAAAAGAAATGCTTACATAAGGTATAGTAAATAATGATATCATGTGACACAAGTTCGTATTAAAGGGTTTCCCTTCATAACCTACTTTCACAGGTTTCCAGTAGCGCGGGCTCTCGTCGTCTGATCCTGCCGTGACGCGGAGCCTCTGTTGTCCGCACCGCGACGAAACTGTACTGCTGATAAATATATATCATTGTGTATAAATATATATCATAAATGTATATAAACCCTCTCCTTTTTGGCTTTTTATATCGATAACTGTTTACATTGCCCAACAACACACACATTCTGCACATCTTTTTTAGTCTAGTAATCATATTTAACAAAATTTCAATATTCTTAATTATGAACTTAATTAAGAACCCATCTTTTTTTGGGGTAAGTGGTCTGTGTTTTTAACAAACTTTAGTATAATATGTTTTCACTGGAGTCATGGCAACAGCAGAAAAATCTTTTTGAATACGTTTTTGCCAGTATCTTAACGGCAATTCCCTTATGGGATAAGGAGAGAAGAAGGCTTCCTTTTCTTCTCTAAGATATATTTTTCAAGTAATGCCTTATTTTTATTGAATTTAAATCATATTTTTGATTACCATTTAGTTCATTAGGCAACTTGTCATAGATATGTCGATGTATATTATTCATCTATTAAAAACGTATCACTACTAGACGATATATATGTTACAGTATAAATAATATTATTTATATATTTTAATACCTTCGTCACATTACTGTAATGGTTCTATAAACTCGAGTCATATTGGTAGCTTTCGTAGCAACTAGCTACACTTGCCAAAGTGCTACGCGGCCTTCCTCCTTTAATCCTTAATCTGTAGTGGGGTTGTCATCTATATCATGTTTAAACGTAGGACTATAATTGCACTAGTAATAGATTATCGTCGCTTCGTCCCTTATACACTATACCTGGAATGTTGCAGACATAGCCAGTGTTGTTTACGAGATAATATCAAATTCAATTGTAAATAATATGTTTCATCAGTACGTTATATTATTTTGAAAGCGGACTAAGCGATCTTAACTCTTTAAAAGCAATTCATTATTCAATTTTGGATGAAAACAATCATTGTGTCTCGTAACTACGAGTGTAAAGTAACAAAAGAGCAAGAAACTTTAACCAAAAGAAGTACTAGGGTAGCATCAACAACAGGAGCTGTGTTAAAGGTTCCAATATCAGATTTATTTCGCGGAAGTCAGAATGCGGATATACCAGGGACGGGGGGTAAAGTTCTGACGCCCGGCAGTCTCTGCGCGGCCAATCGCCCCGCGTTCATTATCAAAGTTCACTAGTACCACGCACACTCGTAAATTCTTATACAACACATAAGCAAAACCAAATTTATTTGATCTCTGTAGATGCAAGCTACATGGTGAATATCAAGAGATGCGTATTTGCCGCAGTTCTCATTACGCTGGCTGAATGGTTCGAGTATCGAAATGTGCCGATGTTTTACGGAATGTACCGAGGCCCGGGCCGGAGCGCCGACAGCTATCCCGGAAGCGTGGAAAGCGGGAAGACCCCAGCAAAATACATTTCATTCAATTTACATGAATCTGTCTTAGAATTATAAATAATTTTATACAACGTAAGAGCTCTGTCTTTTCATTGAAAATATTCTAAAAAATATTTTTTAGGGTTCCGTACCCAAAGGGTAAATACGGAACCCTATTATTTAAAGACTCCGCTATCCGTCTGTCTGTCTTTCACTAGTCTGTATCTCATGAACCTCGATAGCTAGAAAGTTAAAATTTTCACCAATTATGTGCCTCTGTGATGTAACGGTACGGCTGTCGCCTGTTAAGAACGTTAGCCGCGTTGGATCCCGGGTTCAATTCCCAGGTTGGGCGACTTTTCTTAAATGTTTTTCATATTGTTCTGATGAAGC
>DVZL01002254.1:0-15756 GCA_018236625.1 Lasaia peninsularis
GTACAAAAGCAATACTAAAATTTTGAAAATACACACGACGCGACGGTTAAAATGTGATTGAAAAAAGGAGAAATAACTAAAAAATCCCCGAAACCAAGTATTTTTTTGACCCTATGAACTCGATGACTACATAGTATAAAACAAAGTCGCTTTCTCTCTCCCTATATCCCTATGTATGCTTCAATCCTTAAAACTACGGAACGGATTTTGATGCGGTGTTCTTAAATAGATAAAGATGTTTCAAGAGAAAGTTTTTTATGTATATAACATGTACATTATATCCGTGCTAAGCCGGGGCGGGTTGGTATTAAAAATGCTTTTTATTATTTTACCTATTTTCAATCACATTTTAACCGTTGTGAGTTTTATCAAAATGTCTCATTTTGCTTTTTTAGAATTTGTTTTTTTTTTAATCAGAAATACATCATCTGTGATGAAATTTCAACAGTTTAGCTATCACTGTTCATGAAATACAGCCTGGTGACATAAGAGCATAACCAAGGTGTATTTTCCTTAGAAACTAACAGCCCGACCACAGGCAGTGGCACATTTACAACATCAGTAGACCCGTGTGTTTGTTTGTTGTGTTGTCCTATAAAAATAAACAATTAGCTTTTTAAATGCGAGTAAGCTTAGACGGTGTCCATTGCAATTGCCACCATTAAATAAGTACTTCCGCGTTCATTACTGTGAGTCCTACAAAGATTTAGAAGTTGTTATCTACTAAAAGCCTATAAGCTGTTACCGTCTAATGTTTTGGTCGTATTACGAAATGTAGCCATTTGCAGCTTTGTTTTTATACGTCGTGTAAAGTTGTTGAAAATAGTAAAGTTTTTACGAAGTTGGACTTATCTATACGAGTAAATAAAATCCTTTTACCTTATATATTTTTAAAATTATTATAACTTGGCTAATCGTATTATTGGTAATAATAATAATAGAGAGGTAAAAAAGTACCTTCACGCCTATAATCCCCGAAGAAGTTGGTAGAGGTGTGCTTATAATCCAAAACTCTTAAGACTGGTCTTAAGGCAGAAGTGTGCTAGTTATATCTGACTCGTGAGTCCAGTATATATACTAAAACACCCACGATTAGCCAAGCTACTAGGGCCCATGATGTGGTTGGTGGCAAGCCTATCGCCACTTCGGGCACATTCCAATCCCGGGCAATGTAATTCTTACTCAGAATAAACTAAAAAACATTTTAGAAACCCGACCTGGGGTTTGAACCCTGGATCTTACGCAGCTAACGGTCTTAATAGGCGACAACCGTACCGTTACCGATTATTAACGGTTATAGCTAGTTATATTAAAAAAAATAAAAGATGTGATAAAAATATTAAAAATATATATATTCTTCGAGCTTATTGATATAAAATATTATTTTTTTTTAGTTTGAACATTTGTTATATTTTTTTAACAGTTGTTTTTTAGCGGGTTCGATTACTGGGTAGTGCACCTTATTGTATAAGGTTTTTCGTTTGTCTGGAAAACATAACATTGCCTAAGATTGGATCTGTAATCTGTCACATGAGGCCTAATAACGTCGGGTAATCGAAAGGTATGCGCCCACCTCTGCATACCCCTTTGTAATATATGCGTAATGATATATATATTTCCTGTTTTAAATATGAAATAAATTTAACACAATTAAAATAAACAAGCGCGTCAAAAGCAAAGCGATAACTCAAAATGTATATTCTAACATAAAATGTGCTGCAGGATATTTTATCACCACTATAATTATGGAAACGTCTGGAACTTCCCCGTCGGCTCTGGAACGACACCCGTGAAACGAGCTGACATGTTAATCCGTACCTTACTTGTTCTCTGGACGTAAATCAACCCAACACGGGAACATCGTGACTAATTTAATATTGCATTAAATAAACCCATTATTTTCTATCATTTTAACATTCAATCCTCAGTGTTTGCTAATTGTTGCTATGTTTATGAGTAATATTGTGTCGTTTTTTATAAAAAGCTAGTCGCCCGGTACGTGCTTAGCTACATATGAAGTGAAATTTAAAAAAAATACAGTGTTGACAGAACACTGAAAAAAGTTTTAAATTGACAGCACAATCTCCATCTGAAAAAAGGTAAATTTGACAGCACAATCCCCATTTACAAAATGATCCGCCGTTTATTTAGTTAATTTGTTACAAAAAATGTGATAAATGAAGAACCGCCGTAAGTTTGTGCAAACTTCACATGAACCATCTACTAAATAGTCCGAACATAGCCTAAACATATGGTTTAAATAGGTGAGCTTGTTTTTGAGTTATAAAATTACAACCAAATGTGGCATTTGTTTTTATATAGCAGAACGCTCATATCTCTGAAACCGCAATTAGTCGACGATATTGAGTCCCGTAATGTGACAAGTTTGCACTATCGAGCACGAATCCTGGGTTTTTTCACCGTAAGAACACTCAGGAAATGTACTTAAGTTAGAAAAACTCACATTGGTGGGGCTCTGACCTGGAGTACCGAACTGGAACCGAAAGACTGAAAAAGAATTTTTTGAATTGATTGGTCTTTCTTAAGGCAAACGGTTAAGGGGTGGAATTTGCTGCCTGCGTGTATGTGTATCAATATAAGCTGGCTATATCTTTAAGGCCAGAGTGAATCGGATGTATCTAGATAGGCATGTTCCATCTTCAGCCGCATCGTCACTTAACATCAGTTGAGATGGTGGTCTCAAATCAAATGCCTGCCTTTTATCAAATGAAAAAAAACTTCGATATCTCAAACATGAGCTACTTTGCTTATGACTGTAATAGATTTAGACAAAATACAAAGAACTATTTAACCTATTAGACCCTACTATTATTAATTGATTCAAATGCAGGGGGGTTAGAACGTGTACTATCGTCACGACGCGATCGCGTCGTTTTGAAGCGTTTGGAACTGTCAAACTCAAAAATTTGTACTAGGTTTTTGAGTTTGACAGTTCCAAAAGCTTCAAAACGACGCGATCGCGTCGTGACGATAGTGCACGTTCTAACCCCGCTGGTTAGGTTTTAGGGAGGTGTCATCATTATAAAGATCAAATTAGTTATACAATTGATTTATTCATAATCTCGAGATTTCATTGTTATGTTTATGCAAAATTTTAACTTTTTAAACGCTGTTATTTATAAACATGTGTTTTTCGAGGTTATAGAAGTATTGTACCTAGTGACATATGAATTTTCGAATATAACTAGAAAACATTAATTTTTTGTATTTTAATTAGATGTAGTGAGTTATGGCTAAGAGTAGGTATTTTAAGTTCATTTTAGGGTTCCGTACCTACAGGTTAAAGCAGGAATCCTTTTACTCCGCTGTTCGTCTGTAATACGTGAACCATGATAGCTAGACAGTTTAAATTTTCACAGATGATGAATTTATGTTATCGCTATAATAACAAATATCAAAGGCTCTCATACAGCAAACCTACAAGCGCAAGTCCGACTCGCACTTGACTGGTTTTAACTAAATACTTATTTTGGTGTTCTTTGTTACAGATAGTTGGGCGTGAAGGAGTCTTAGCTTCGAATAATGCTCGCGAATTCCGGTGTGGTCGAAGGCTGGTGTCTGGCCTTTTCTCCCAGCCTAGACTGCCACTCGGCTACTCCTACGTGACGACAGTCCCGAGTGGCGCGTGCAGACTTAATATCTCCGAAATCGTTTCCAGTGAAAACTATATTGGTAAGTTTTAAATGTTTCAAACAATTCATTTTTAAGGAGTAAAACACAGAAACTTATGTTTTATAAGTGTTTATTTATTTTATATTTCGTTATTATATTTGTATGCTTATTATTTATTTAGATATATATTTTTTGATTCAATACGTATTTGTTATCATTTTTTTTTCGAGTTTGGACTTTGTTGTGATGAATCATATAATTAATGATTAATGTGGTTCTATTTTTCATTTTGATTTTTTTAATAAATATGTATTTGTTATCATCATTTTTTTATGAGTTTGGACTTTTGTTATGATGAATCATATAATTAATGATTAAGTAATTTTGTTCTATTTATACTCCCTGATATTACCAGTATGATTTGCTAATTGATTTAATCTGAATATTCTCAAATAATAAAAAATCATTATACTTAATTTTTAATTGTCTTGACGGTGTTCAAATAGCAAAACCGTTTGGCTAAGAATATTAAAATAAATAGAATTTATACTTTCCATCGTCTCGTCGTCTTGGCACGGAATTCCATTGTAAATACACTTTTACTTTGGAATAGTACTAGTATGTGTTTTAAAGGAAAAACGTGTATAATAAAATAATTGTGGAAAAGTGTGTTTTTATAAATAACATGGACTATTTGAAACCATGTTGTATTGCTGAGATTGCTACTCAGCGATAACACCGCCAATTATGAGTATAAGTTATTGTGTAAATTAATAATAATTGGATCTTTATTATGCGTTTAAGGTGTGCAATAAATTATTCATTCGTTCAATACAAATAAGGAAGAAGTAAAAATATTACTTAATCGAATCAATTCGACCACACGTTGCGTTTGAAATCAAAACGCAGTTTATTAATATAGAAGATACGATATGATGTCAAACACATCAACCAAATTAAATAAAGACGAAAGAGGGTTGATTGAACGCGGTCACTCAGCAGATGTACTAAGTAGTAAATTAGCAATGAACAGATGTCCACCACCAAGGCCGAATAATCAAACTTTAGTATTCGTACGCACAATAGTTATCAATTTTTATTGAAATGATTTGGTTCAACAATAGTAGGTCACTGGCGATCTTAATAGAGAGATGAAGAGCGTTAGTGCAAAGATCGATGTCGAATCGATTAATAGAAATTGCACATGCGTTGTTAGCGGGCGCATCTCTTTAATAGAGGCGCCTACGCCGCAAATTGCGAGATAAATGGAGATAGCCGCCTTTACAATTGGCGGTTAATTATTTGCATGACGCACGCGCCGTTCATTTGAAGAATAATTGACTATTTGTTCCGTCAACAATGGTTATATTAATTCCGTTTTACTATCTGTTAACGCAATCTTTGTATGGTTTTGTATTTATCACGGCAGATAACCACGAATATTTGATTGATTTTTCTTGTAGCAGATTTGAGAAGGTTGATTCATCATTATCATGTGTATGAATACGAGTATTTTCATCATTTTCTGATAGCGGTTATCCAAAATATATATGCCCGTATATTTGATTCATTTTTGCGATTAAATAATGTAAGATTGGCATCGTTAGATTGTGTCGGTTTGAAACACATTTTACTTATATTTTGTTGATGTTTTATACATAGGTACTTCACTTATCCTTTCTTCTGGTTCGCCTATATCCTCTTTAAATAATCGTTTTTTACATAATCGTATTTTAGTTTTAAAGTGACCTTTGATTTAAGTTAGTTATTGCCTTATATTATAGAATAAGATTTTCACAAATTTAATGTTGTTTAAGCTTTTAAATTGTTGCAAATCTTAGCTTTAAGTATACAATTTCTATCCTTGTTTAAATTTTGTATTTTGATTTTAGCTCTTACAAATTCCTGAGTACTTACATTTCGACCTAATGGATTTTTGTTCCATAATCATCTAAATATCTTCCTTACAATTTATCATCAACAATGTTGCAGACGAGGTGCTACCAATATAGACTTAGTTTACTGGATACATAGATACAACTTTTGAATGTTTGTTCCTTTTAGCTCTGAGGGTCTCCAACGGTTCATATATTGTGAATGGTGAATTTGCTGTGAGCGCTCCAGGCACCTACGATGCAGCCGGCGCCCGTTTTACTTACACTCGAAATGCTGGCCTCGATAATATTTTCACTATGGGACCAACACACCACGCAATCGACATAATGGTATGATTATTTTTTATTCCATATAAAAATAAAATTATAAATATACTACATGATATAGATTTTTCTGATTTGAGATTGTTTGGAAAATATACATTATATTGTAATATAATTCATAAGTATATTTTTTACAACAATGAATTAACCTCATCAAGTTTTATGATTTAGTACCAATTCAATGAATTCAAGAGAAATACCAAAAATGAAGTATTTGAATTTATAAAACGTATTTGAATTAATAATTATAAATAATTAATCATCTAATGACTTGCTATTGCACTATACTTGCCTATTACTTGAACTTTAACTATTCCCGCCACCATAACATTAAAGAACTAAAGTTACATATTATTATGCTTTACATGCAGTCCTAAATTGGCAAAGTGAGACTAATTATCTTTGCTGTCCTTAGGAATATTTTTTTCTTTTATATTTATAATCTCGCTAATTAATTACTTGCCTTTGAATAGCAGATATAAAATTAATCATAGCAACAGATAAGAGAAACCTTTTTTGCAGGTCCTATATACGCAACCAAATCCGAATATCAAATATGAATACTTAACTGATTCGCCTTTAATAGATGAGCCAAGTAATGATATACCACAAGTGAACAGTAATCCTCAACATCACCCAATCCAAAGACATCATCGACATCACATTGCTGAAGCACATAAAAGAACCTTGGAAAAATCCGAACCATCTCTATCGAAGCAACCAGAATACAACTCGTTAGAATCTGATTACCATATGGACAATGTGGTGAATGATAGGAAATTCACATGGAAAATACTAACGTACACTCAATGTTCAAGAACTTGTGGTGGTGGTCTTCAAATTGGAAAATTTAAGTGTGTTGAAGCGAACAGTAAGGATCGTGAGGTTTCACCAGCTCATTGTTCAGGGGCTCCTCCTCCGTCTAGGAGAAGACGTTGCGGAGCAACGCCTTGTCCACCGCGATGGCGGGCGGCTGCTTGGGGACCTTGCCCGGTTTGTGGGCCGGCGCATAGAACTCGAATAGTTGGATGCGTACAGGATCATGCCCGAGGAATAACAAAGGTAATTTAACACGTTTGATTAAAGAGTTTAGATTTTATACATATATTTACTTAATTGCCCTCGCGAGATAGGCAGAGTTTATCTTTATAAACCAATTATGCCAATTATTCATTATTCTCTTCATACAAACACGCCGGTTTCGGAGACTGTTGATACACCCTCAGATAATACGCGAGCTCTATGGTGGTGGAATCAGGAATGTTAACAAAGGTTAAAAATTTTAAGATTTTAAAAAACCAAAATCACGTGTAATGGACAAAAATAACAGAAAAAAATAAACCTAAAAACAGTAATTAAAAATGTCCATTCTAATTTTGTCATATTTGTGTTATAAACAATAACATTTCTTTTGTATTATTGGATGATAAATATAAATTAAATAGATTTAAAAATACACATGAATAATTTATGTAATACAATTATTGTGATTACAAATATCGAATATTTAAATGAAAATCAATATTATATTTTGTGCACCATATTTTCCACGTTTGGTACCACTGTTTTGCCTATTTTTGTGACCATCGCGTCAATAGTCACCATTGTTGTGGTCTATTCTGAAGAGTAGAGTAATGGGTAGACTAAAATCATTTTACAGGTGGTTCCACATTATTTTATGGCAATTTTTATAAATAGTAGTTATGGTGCCTTATATGCACAAATATGACTCAAACTTAGCCAGTTATGTAAGTTTTACTGCGATTAAATTGCAAAAAACCACTCATAATTTATAAATAACAAAACTTTTATTTTAGATAAGCGATCAAAAGTGTCCCCTACCAATGCCTCCGAGTAGCGAAGTCTGTGCCATACCAAACTGTGATGGCTCTGTAAATACAGTAAACTCACCAAGACTCGATGCAAGAAGACAAGTGAAACCAGTGGAAAACGTTGACACATTCAAAGAAGGACCTATTATATCATTAGCAGCAAATTTATCCAACAATGAAGCTAACTCCCTCGGGCCAGCGTATAGCTTTACTGCTGCTGGGGGGTGGTTATACACTGAGTGGTCGGAGGTAAATCGTTTATACACTGCTGTTTTAGTATATGATACGTAGGGCTGTAACAACCCCATCACTCACTCGTGAAAATTATATTATTAAGATAATAGGATCATATGAATCAGATTAGTTGGGTTCAGCAAAGACTCATACTGGTCCTAATACCAAAAGATATCTCAACACAATAAAGCCAATGATTGCAATTGTAGTATTTCGATTTTAAAGAAAAAAAAAACAATTATTATATATGTCCTCATTACTAAATCTCTTGTCATATCTGAGGTCTGTTTGACAATAGATATCGGATTATAATGAACGAAATTGGGCTAATTCTAACTTTATTAAAATAAAATAAATATATAGCACCATGCTCATATCCCCAAAGGAGTAGGTAGAGGTAATATGCACCCACAATTAACCTACGATATTAGGTCCCAAGATGGAAACATGGTAATTGAATGAGAAGTTGTTGTGTTGGGTATTTACAAACTCTTTCGCCTTCTCGTGGATTACTGAATTACTTGCGATGAGTTAACCGGACTTTTGTACTACTTAATTACATCAGTGCCTGTCATTATTTGGATTTGGTTTAAAAAGTATAATAACTAGTAAAGCTTAACTTTCAAAAGGCAAAGGTTATTTGGTATATTTTTTTATCACAACTATTTAAAAACACAAAACTTTCTCCTCAAACCATTTGAATCCGCACATTTCGTCTCTCGCTGACGAAAAACAGAAGTAGTGGTAAAATCACAATATCTAATTATATGTACCCATACGGATACACTGGCCGGTAGACTTGCACATCAGGCCCAACAGCGTAACCACGAGATAGCGATGGTGTCTATAAGCCACGGTGATCTGTTACCATTAGTAGACCTACGTGTTTGTTCGCTGTCTCCCATAAAAAAAAACATTCTTTCTACTTGTTTGCCTTCTAATCAATTGAAAATTATTTGTCCAGTGTGTCGGGTGGTGTGTGGGTGGTGGAATACAGTCTAGAGGCGTCCGGTGCTCAGATCCGAATGGTTGTAAGGCACACCGCGCTCCTCACGACTACCAAAACTGCTCGCCGAAGAAGATGCAGTGCGACGCTCAGTGGTTTACTGGTAATTAAAGCGTAATTTCCCGTGCTGGTCGGAGTTCCTTGTGTAGAATCTGCTTCCTAGCTGGCAGCTCCTTAGTTATTAAAGACTGTATGTAGTATCTTTTACCTTTCTTGTACTACATACAGTATTTTCTGTTTAAGCACGCCACAATGATCACAATTATATCACCTATTTCTGTCACGATAGTGCAGTGCTCGCCATTGTCATATATAAACTTTATCACGCAAGAGGCTTATCATTCCAGCCTCAGGTTGGCAACGTACCATTTCCACCTTTGGTGTCTATAGGCGACGTGTATTTCTTACCATCTGGAAATCCGTCTGCTTGTTTGCCCTCCAATATCATAAAAAAAAACAATTATTTTCGTGGAATTAGCAAATCAATAATTTAATTTTTGCTTGACTATGGATTTCCGCAAAGTAAAGCCTGACTGTTAATTAGGTGAATGGTCACCATGTTCTGCCACCTGCAACGGTCGTCAGATCCGCGGCGTCGTGTGCGTCGGGGGCACCGGCCGGAGGCTCCGGGACGCGTCCTGTAAGGTTCCCCGGCCGGACCATGAAAGGAAATGCGGCAACGCCTGCTCTCCTACTTGGTATATCAGCGATTGGGGAGAGGTAATTCTTTAACCACAACTAAAGTTTTTAACGAAACAATGAAACCTTTTGAAAAAAATACAATGTTTAGCGCGGGAAATACCATAGATCACATATAATCATAGACTCATTACTTTACATATTTTGTCACTTTGTTGTTGGTTTGCCTATTTATCTTTTTTTATATTTCCGGTGTAGGCTTAAACAACTGCGATTAGTCGGTAAAATTAATGTTTAACAAAATTAATATCTTATTCAGAATTCCTTACCCTAAGTGTAAAAACGGTACCCTATTACTAAGATTCCGCATTCGTCTGTCTGTTTGTTTAAATTTTCTTGTCAATACAGATACCCCAGCTAGAATATTTAATTACTTTCAATTGACATACTAGCTTATATTAATCGTTACACAAAGGCGGTCTAATTTGTAACAGAGTGTTGAAAATAATTCTTGTATTTTGTTTGTCTTACCTCCAATTACTTTAAAATAAATTGAGTTTTTTTTTTAAATAAATTATATAGTGTGTATTAAAAACGTAAATATTTATTACTTACGTACTTATTGTACACGATCAACCATATTGACTTAACGTGCACATTTGTGTGATGAACATATATGTTATTATTTCTGGGTCTGGGTGTTTATTAAATTTATTCTTATATCTATTTAAGTATTTCTATGTATTAGTGTCGTTGTCTAACACCCATAACACAAGCATTTAGTTTGCTTACTTTGGGGTTAGATTAATGTGTGTAATTTGCCCTGTAATATTTATTTATACCCCCTCCATATACATAGTGCGCCGGCCCCTGTGAAGCCGGCGTGCAGACGCGGACGGTCCGCTGCGGCGGGGGCGGTGGCGGGGGCGGTGGCGGGGGCGGAAGCGGGAGCGGGAACGAGGGCGACGACTGTGGCGGCGCGCGTCCCGTCGCTAGAAGATCTTGCGTTCCCGCTCGGTGTACCACCAAGCCGCCTGAGAAGCCTGCCGTTCTCAATGCCTTGCCTTCTGGTAATAACGTTTATTATACGCTTTGTACCACCGAGTTGGCTGGTTAACGTTTACACTTAAAGTCGACGTTGTTTAGGCATTTTTGTGATTAACATAGATGACTATATTTCCGGTTCTGGATGATTCATAAATTTATTTTAGTATAAACTTAAGTATTTATATGTACTATTTGACTAACACACGTAACTTTAGCATATAATTTGCTACCTTTGAGGTTAGATCAATAAGTGTAATTTGTTCAGGGACATTTATTAATTGTTACTATATAAGTAAGTTTAATGACCTGATCAGTGGTGATAGGCTTGCCACCTATCACATTATGGGCTCTAGCACCTTGGCTAGTCGTGGGTGTTCTAGTATATCTAGTGGACTTACGAGTCGTGGATATATAAGCACACCTCTGCCTACCTCTTCGGGGATAATAGGCGTGAAGGAACTTTTTTTTAAGTATATGTGAAATGACCGGGTAGCCTATAAATACCATAGATATTGTAGGTGCGTCGCTGTTTTGTGGTCAGGCTGTTAGACCAAAACACGACCAGGTCATTACAACGGCAGGAATAGGTAATGTGGTGGATTCCTACCCGGGAGAGTTGTTGCACAGCACTCTACCCCCAGTGGTCATGTTGGAAGTGACCCTGTTAACTTATGCTCGCCTCTTACGAGCTGCCTTATAGGAAGACACGGAAAACCCGGAACATGATGGCAAAAAAAATCAAACCTATATAACATTTTAAAGAATCAGTCCTCTTCGTTTGAATAACAACAGTACGTAATTAAAACGATAACAAAATCCATAGAGGTTCGTTACGCTTCCATTCTGATTCCACTTCACCAATGTCTCCGATGACAATGTTAATTAACTCAATTAAAACAGAGCTGCAAAAGGATACTTCAAAATACTTGCTATATATTTGTAATCAGAAAACAGTACATGGATTATGGATTACAGAATTTTCTTTAATTTTAATATTATTATGAATACAAAAGTTTGTGAGTATGGATGTATGGTTGTTACTCTTTCGAAAAAACTTTGGAGAACTCCTAGTCGGAACGTATTATAGCCCCCGTGGTTAAGGCAGTCTAAAGAAAAGATCTTGTATTTTCACAAACGTCTATTATTTGTAATTTCACTATCACAGTTTAATTATTAATAAGTCACATTCTTAACTATCACTTTTAATACTTATAGTAGGGGAGCTCAAGAGGGGATTTGGATAGTAACTCAGGCGCGCCAGATTATGGTATGGTAGATACCTCATACCATCGTTAAACCACCTCCATTGAAAATAAAATCTCTATATAGAGCCGCACGTGTAGTCTGTGTAATATGTTTTGGCTTGAAAATTTACTCGAAGACATCAGATTAAGATACGGTGGGTTCATAATACTTAAACAATTTGATAATTTGAACGCGATGGAAAAAGAATAGGAGGACTTTTCCGTAATCGGGCACCCATTAGGCATGTTCACTATCAATATCTAAAGTGCTCGCGTAGGATCAAGTATCTGTAATTTTCTTTTAGCTTTTAGACACCCTCCCCACCGCTATAAATAAAATGTCACATGACAATTTTTCTTCTTCACCATCTAATGGACAAAATAAAATAAGTCCTAATGACGCTCGAGTGACTACACATTTAGCTTACTGAGCTCCCTTACTATTATGAACCTTTTTTATTTAAAAAACGCGCTTCGTGTTTGACGCTCAACCTTCTAATCTTACTCCCACTAAAAGTCCTCTCTGACATAGACAATCATACAGATAAAATATGAATTTTATCTTTCTTTGTTGTGGTTTACGCCTCAAACTATTGAACGGATTTGAATCAAGGAGAAGAAACGCCAAAACAAACTTATCGGCAACCAGATTAAAGTCTCACTGTCTTGTACTACCACCGTTTCCAAACCTAGCCAGTCAGGGGAAGAAACAGCGAAACAAACTCCCCGGCAACCATAACTTCTTTAATCAAATTTAAAATATTTCAATATTAATTTGCGATTGCTTCTGATGTAATAGCAACGTTATTTTATGGCTGGGATCTTAGTTCACGTGGGCTACATCTTATTTTTTTGTACAAATTTTGATAAAACTTTGAGTTTTCATCATCAACAAATTTATTTTTCCCCATGTGAGTCCGAATGCCTTATATGTAGATCAACTGCCTTCCTACCAGATAGCTCATAAGAGGCGAGCATAGGTTAACTGGGTCACTACCAACATGGCTACTGGTGGTAGAGTGCTGTGCAGCAATTCACCAGGTTAAGTATCCATCACTCTATCTACTCATGACGTCATAATGATATTGTCGTGTTCCGGTCCGAAAGGTAGGGTAGCCGGTAGACTTACCTACAACGTCTGTTGTACTATGATTATATATGTATATGTAAATGAAATCGCCTCTGTGGAGTAACGACTCGACTGTCACCTGTTAAGACCGTAAGCCGCGTGGGGTCCCGGATTCAATTCCCAGGTCGGGCAACTTTTCTTAAAATGTTTTTCAGATTATTCTGAATAAACATTACATTGTCCGGGAAGTGGCGATAGGTTTGCCACCTATCACATTATGCGCCCTAGTACCTTGGCTAATCGTGGGTGTTCTAGTATATATACTGGACTTACGAGTCAGATATAACTAGCACACCTCTGCCTACCTCTTCGAAGATAATAGGCGTGAAGGTACTTAAGAGAAACTGACTCTCAAAACTGGTAGGGAATGTAATATGATCCCAGATTTCAATGTGCAATTGCTTTCCGATTAAGGCCCAGGATAAAGGAACACCGCTGTCTTTGACTAGAATTATTCAATCTAATGAGCACACTGACTGAAACACCACGTTGTGAGTGAACGCTCTTATGTATCAAATGTGGTTCGCTCCACATCTGGTTAGAACAAAACTACTGTCTAGACTTAGATTAATCTATCTATTAATAATTGGTTAGTTGGATTTCCGCACTCAAATGGTAAAAATGGAAATCTATAACTATGACTTCGCTTTTCATCTGTCAGTCTGTCTGTCTGTTAGACAATAGATATTTCGTGAATCGTGATAGCAAGAAGGTCAAAATTTTCACAGATGACCTATTTATATTAAAATAATTATAATAAAATTTATATCTAAAGAAGCCTTTAAATATTAATTTTATTTTCCCCCAAGTTGATCCGGTTTCCGTTGTAGAATAAGCCAAATACCTTCCACCCAGGCAGCTCGTAAGAGGCGAGCACAGGGTCTACTGTCACCAACACCGTGACATTGACTAGGTGATAGAGTTTTTTAACGACACGCCGTCTTTACGACACGTTACCATCCGGAAATCCGTCTGCTTGTTTGCCTTCCAATATCATAAAAAAAGACTACACAATAAACGTGTTTTTTTTGCTTTTTTATGGGTAATCGAAAAGAACCCGTTGGGCGTGAGTCCGACTCGACTTAGGTTTTATTTCACGTTTGCCATAACCATGGGATGACCATAGCGAAAATCTAATTATTTTGTATTATTTTTAGATCCTCAACAAAGGGTGATACGCCATCAGAACCAGAATACGCAAAATGTTAAGGAACGTTCATTTAGCCATGGTAAGTCGTAACTTGATTAATTATACTGATATCTTCAAACGCCAGTATTATACTTCTATTGCAACTATATTTTCAATGATAAACTTCTTCAATATTTCATTAATTGTTAACTATGAAGTTTTGTATATTTATGTTAAGTTACTAAATATACCTTGACGACCAGCTTGTCTCGGTATTTCTTTTGTTATCACTTTCAGCTTTCTTGAAAAACCGGTTTCAGTGCTATTTTACACCAAGTGATAGATGTCGTGATTTGCAATTTCGTAAGACCTACCTAGGTACCAAATTACAGCGAAATCGGTTGTCGTTTTCGAAATCGCCGGTATAAATAAATAAACATATGAATAGAATACACAAAAATTGCTCCTTAGAAAGTATTAGAATAAATTCCAAAAATATGTTTTTTATAATCATTAAACATTTACTAAAGAAAATGTATTTCCTAAATTATTGGATGGATAACCAACTGCACATAAATATAATTAAGTACTTATTTGTATATTCGAATTTGACATAACTGGGATTGCTCTTCTGGATTTTAGAAGTCAGATGGTTCCTATTCCTGCTGGCATAATGAAATTGTCATGTTCCTGTCCGAAGAGTAGGGTAGGCGATAGACTTGTATATACGGTCTAAAAATACGACCACATACAGTGACACACCAACAACATCTACGATGTCTATAGGCCACGGTTGTCTCTCACCATCATAGGACCTATTTGCTTGCTCGTTGTCTTATACCATAAAAAATATATATCTAATATAGTATCTACCTTTATATTAAATACATATAATTTTTAAACTTTGTATACCTTACTTATTATTTTAGCAGGCGCTTGCATTGATAAGCTCACCAACTGCGCGTTGGCCGTACAAGCGCGACTCTGCCATTACCACTACTACGGTGACAACTGCTGCCAATCTTGCCATGGGAGGTAGATCAGAAGGTATAATAACTTACTTACCTACTTACCTAACCACTGATCCTGGTTTACAAATCAATTTTGTTGATTTCAATTAATAAATTGATATAGGTGTATTAAAATTGTACAAATTAACATTTTTTTTAATGTAATATCAAGTGTGTAAACACCTTAATAATTATTCATATTGTGGTAACCTAACACAAATGCTTATGCCTCATTTTAGAAATATATTTTTGTTAACGGCTATTTACCAATAATGAATTATACTGTTGTGCTATTTTTCAATAACAGAGACAGTAACAGTTGTCAGAAACTGCTATCCTGTTATCCTGTTATTTAAAGTGCTGTTTTCAATAACACGTATACAATTCGTAGTCCGAGAAGCGACGACCTTTTTTTTACCTCTCTTGCTCTTTATTTCAACATTATTTCAATTCAACAGTCAACAGCAATAACAGGATAACAGGATGAGTAAGAATTCAATTTCGTTATCTGTTGTGCATGGATAACATGTTATTATAACCTATTATTGTAATAAAAACCATCTCTACCAAGAGGCAAGCAACCGATTTACATACTCCCCGCGTCCCTCTAATGCAGTGCGTTCACGCAGTAAGC
>DVZL01002255.1:0-15755 GCA_018236625.1 Lasaia peninsularis
GCCTGTCCTGGTTGCCTGTAAATTTAATTAACATTAGTAGGGATTTCTATTCTTTTGCTGAAGATTGGAGATAGTATATGGTTTTGTTTTTCATTGCGCATTTCATAGCTATGTCTTCAACGTGTTACAACCCTTTTCTATATGCATGGTTGAATGAAAACTTCCGGAAAGAATTTAAACAGATTCTGCCATGTTTGGGAGCGTTAGTCACTAAGAAGTCCAAGAAAACTTTCAATCAATCTGAAAAAACTGGGATGTTCCGGTCGGAAAAAACTTGCAACGGTAATGAAACTATTCAAGAATCGCTTTTGACTTCAACTGTGAATAAAGTTCCTTCTGTTAGATATAAAATAGAGTTTGATGACAATTTAAAAGTATACGAGGACAATATCGAGACTATTAGTCCTGATGAAAAGCCAGAGGATAATCCAAGTCCTGATGAAGACTGTATAAAAATGTATATGTTTGTAGATAAATCTGTAGGAGCCTCGGATAAAGAACCAATTGTATCTGCACTATAAATTATGGTAAGTTAAATGTTTTTTTTTATTATCTCTATGGTTTAAGTGGTAGGCAGAGGTGTGCTAGTATATCCACGACTTGTAAGATCAGCAGAAATACTAGAACACCTACCATTAGCCAAGGTACTAGTATCTTGATATGATAGATAGGTGGCAAGGCTATCACCTATTTGGGCATATTCCGATTCTCTTCTTACACAGAAATATCTGAAAACATTTAGGAAAATTGCCTGACTTGGAATTTGAACCAACCTTAAGCGGCTAACAGTTAAGAAACGTTACACTACAGACGCGATTACATTACAATATTGCGAGTTATTTGTATATTTCGCTTTGAGTCTTATCAAAAAGTATACAGTGCGTGAGTGTCAAAAAAATCGTAACGATAAATATTTTCTTTCTTTTTTTTAAGGGGAGGTCTACCCCACCTCTTCATTTCGCGATTTTATAGTTAGCTTCACTCAAATACATTACAACTTACTACAATTGCTGATTGGATGTCGATGGCTAAAAATAATAATAAGAATTCCGCAAAAGTGCAAGTGCTTTTCAGAAAATAGCTGTCCTTGTGATATTCGCACCACCCTCACTTAAGGTTATGAAAAATAGATGTTGACCGATTATCAGACCTGCTTATAAGTACATATACAAAAAATGTCATGTGATAAAAAGTATTCTATGTATATGTCCTGGTTCTAAGCTACCTCCTCATCATTTTTTAGCCAAATCGGTTCCGCCGTTCTTGAGTTATAAATAGTGTAATTAACACAACTTCCTTTTATATACCTACAAATACTAGAGACCCGCCTTGGCTCCGCACGGGTGGACATTTACTTTTTAAGCTCTTATTTAGGCAGCGTTCGCGAGAATCGTTAACGTACGGCAGTTTTTTCGTCGACTTATCCACAATTTTCACTACCACGAAAAATCCTATCTATTTTCCGGGATAAAATATAGCCTATACGGATTCGGAAGAACCCCTCTAAGTAATGGTAAGAGAAATTTTGAAATCGGTCCAGTAGTTTTTGAGCCTATTCAATACAAACGTACAAAAATACAAAGGTTTCCTCTTATAATATTGGTATAGATGTTTAATATAAAGCTAATGTGCGTGTTTTATATAGTATATTATATATTATGATATATAGACATATATGTTTATCACACAAATACCATCGGGAATAGAACCTCGCGAATATTCGTTGGCATTAGGCGTGTACGCTAATCGCTCGAAGAGCCAATACCAACGTGGAGGTCGGTAGAATTGTTTGAAAAGTGTACGTTTAAGTATAAAATCTATTTTTGATTGTGCCACTTTATTCATTATTATATTTTCGTAAACTTTGGTCTATCTTAAAGTGACAAGTAAACAACTGAACACAGCTACATTTGAAATCAACGATCTCTCATATAGAATGAACATAAACATTTTAGTTTGACCTATTTTTGAGTGGACGTTTAACTGGCCAATAAGTTGTAATCATAGTCGTTCCACATAGGTTATGTTGTCTGTATTATTAATATAGTCTGCTAGCTGCCTCCAGCTGCTTTGTCGTTTTTTATGGGATAATATTGCGGGTCATGGGTCTCCTGATTGTAAGAGACAACTTTCCTGGCAAGAGAAAAACTTCCTGCCAAGTAGGCAATTTGTATAATATTATTCAGTCCGATTAAATGATTATGTATTTATTATATCTACAATAGAATGATGATAGTCATAACGTGATTATTTTTGTACCTTATTAAAAAGTGGATTTTAATAAATAAGATAAATGGAAATAGCAAGTTTTTTGAGGTTCCGTATCCAACGGATGAAATCCTATTACTAAGGCTGTATGTCTGTCTGTTACCGTGCTGTATCTCATATAGTTATATACTAGCAAGTAAAATGTAATTTTCTCACATGATGTGTTTTTGTTGCCGCTATACAACAACTAATATTAATAACATAATCAATTTAATATTTATAGAGGGCTCCCATATGCAATATAAACGTGATTTTTTGCCGTTTTTAGAAATACTGGTAGTCAACCCTTCGTGCGCGAGCCCTTCTCGCACTTGGTAGGTTTTATTATTTCATTGGAATAAGAATTAGGTGCAGAAAGACTACCACCATTATCTTATATGAGTTGAGTAATTTCCGTAATGAATAAAACAATACGTAATTTTTTGTTCAGTGACTAACATCGCGATATTGAAGCTTTAGGTGAATATGTTTCACTCAAAACAGTTTGTTGTAGCAGTGCATGTATTTTTGGATTTATAAAGACTCTCGGCACCTCTGTGTCGACGATCAGAGACAGGGCACCCATTTAATCAGTCTCGAGGTGAACGGGATTCGCACGTGGCCGCAGCAGTCAGGTTGCCGACCGCCGACCTTGGGGTGCAGCCCCTCTTGCCCCAATCCCTCAGGGTTTACACCAAAATATACTTTAATTTCATTGACACAAAGCGTATCTTATACATTGTAATCAACCTGTTCGTATTGTGTTTTTAATCTCTTACAGTAAAAAATTCAAATGGTCGTTGCCCACGTTTTTGCCAACCAAAGCACAATTAGCGATTTGAGATATCAGGAATACAAAAATATTATGGTCTTTATTAAAACTGTATTTAGTTAATTTTCTTTTATTGTCTTCTAATGTGTTCGCACGTTAAATATTTTTCGGGTGATTTAAATAAAGTAATGAGTTTGTTTTTCATAGATACATAGATGTAAAAGGCACAAGCGATTGACTGTTGTATCGACGGCTAGAAACTTGATCCTATACGATACTCTTTGACGAAGGTATTTTTTTAAATTTCATCCACCAAAAGGTTGAAATAAGGGATAAAAGTTGCTTTTTACTGGATAAGACAGCGAACAAGCACACAGGACTCCCGATGGTAAGAGACAACCGTGGCCTTTAGACACTATAGTTATTGTAGGTGCGTCTCTTATGGTCGGACTGTTAGACCTTATGGCCTCTAGAGTCAACCGGCTACCGTATCCTCCGGATTGGAACACAACAACACCATGATCGTGACAAGAAAAAGTAAGCAGTGGATCGCTACCCGGGCGAGTTGTTCAGTGGTGGTAAATGGTCCATTTTACACGGAAGACCGGGATCAACATGGGGGAAAGTTTAAATATGTCAGAAACGACATGAAAGTAATAAAAGTCTTATATACGAAGGCGTAACGCTCACCAATCGCATTCGTAATAGTGAGATCGGAGAAGAGTGTAAAAATGAGAAACGGTTCCGATGTTGAAAAATGACAAAACAGCACGCAGCGGGCGGTTATAGTTACGGGGAGGGAAGTTGACGCTATCACTACATATTATAAATATAAAACAAAGTCACTTTCTCTGTCTGTCCCTATGTATGCTTAAATCTTTAAAACTAAGCAACATATTTTGATGCTATTATTTTAATAGATGGAGTGATTCAAGAGGAAGGTTTTTATGTATATAACATGTATACCCGTGCGAAGCCAGGGCGGGTCGCTAGTACTATATAAATCCACGTAAGAAATACCCATCGGCTACGTACACTTTTGCTATAGCATCGTGGAGTGAATGATAAACCTATATGCTCGTATCTTCTATCTGTTTAGAAGTAGGTAATTAGGTTGTATTATTTTATTGCGTGGGGGCCAGCACTGGGTCACTTTAAGATGACTTGAACGTGAACATTTTCTGAAAATCCTACTGTCCCTAATAATGTTATAAACGATTTCACGCCTAAACCACTGGACCGATTTTTATGAAATTTAATACAGATATAAAGTTGACCATGGGCAAGGATATAGGATATTTTTTATTTCGAAAAAAGGGTTTGACTTAGGAAATGAGAGTTTTTTTTAAGTTCGTCATTGTCAAAGTTAAAAACGTGTAACTTTGTGTTAAGCAGTTTGTTAGTATAAAGCGGGCAAAGCAGCTGAAACAACTTATTTGTATAAAAGTATTCAATCGATCTCACTAGATTTTTTCGATGAATGTACGTAATAATAATACATCGGCCCAATCCCAACACTACCTGCACGTCGCAGGGCACAGGTAGAAAGGTTAAATCGATAGTACCTTGCAGCTGCATATTGTTAGAAGCGACTAGTGATGCTGTCTCGTAACAGGTCGGGTTTGTTTGATTTAGGCTAGAGATGTTCCTAATACGGATACGGAGAAACTGTTATTTTATCTGTGATATGACTGAGTATATTTATAACCTAGAACGTTAAGATAATTGCTTTGTTTCGAAAAGAAAAAATATTTACAAATTCAATTTATTATTTTACTGACGGCCCAACCCGGCTTCGCTGGGGTGGAAATATACCTTTTGTCATTTCAGTGACAATCCCCTGCATTTTAAATCTATAATATCTTTGAATATATTCGTTTAAATGTCATACTGTAAAGGGCTATATTTATCTATATTTTATGTATAACTTATTTGGATATGGATCAATGCTGTATTGTTTAAAATCGCTTCGTAAATAAGCCATTATTTAATGAAAAAAAGTGGCTATCTTGGATTATCCCTAAGAAAGATACATATGCCACGGAGGACTTTTTTGTAGAGCTTTTTAAGGTGTACAATACTGTAATACATCATTTTGACTTATCTCGTAGGTTTTAGTCAGCGTTTACAATGTAAGCGCAAAAAAATGCGCTTATTTACATCGCATTAGGAATCTTAAAAATCATCAATACTATATTATGCATGTCTTTTACATAAAAACTTTCCTTTTGAATCACTCTATCAATTAAAAGGAACCGCATCGAAATCCGTTGCGTAGTTTTAAAGATTTAAGCAAACACAAGGACAGACAGACAGGAGGAAGCGACTTTGTTTTATAATATGTAGTGAAAAGATTGTATTTGTTTTTTTTTGTGGGACTTTCATTCGTTCTAAACCAATGTTTAAAATCAACACAAAAAACTTAAGGTTGTTTTATCTTAATAATAATTAATATCTAGCCATTGTTATAACCACAATGCTTGAACTAATTATATAACAATAATAAAAGTAATTACTTTAATTAGATATATTTAACTAATACGTTTGTCTTAACGGTCATTTGTTTGGTCTATATCAATAATAATAACAATTACAGTTTTAGTGTTATCACTCGTACGGAGTACATAAGTTGAGAGGGTGTTACAAACAATCCTGTGATGGTTTCAATTTATCTAGTGCTTGCCGCTGTCGCGTTCCGGTTGATCTATCTTATCTAAGATAGCCGGTAATTTAAACTTCTCAAGAGGTTTACCATCTTAGCCTCAGGTTGATCTGGGTCCTCTGTATAGAAAAGGCCGTCTATCTACCATACATTTCGTAAGAGGCGAGCATAGGTTAACAAGTTAAGTGATGATAGGTCCAAGAGGAGACCACTGGTAGTAGAGTGCTGTGCAGTAACTCGCCCAAGTAGGGATCCACCGCCTTACCTATTCCTGCCGCCATAATGGCATTGTTGTGTTCCGATCCGGAGGGTATGACCTGACTTGCACATTACGCTTAACACCCCGGCTACAGAACAACGAACCTACAATCAATGATTTTATATACAAACAAGAGGTAGGTACGTCATCAACGCTCAAAACGCGTGCCGTGAATTGGTCCTAATTAGGACCAATTCATGTATAGCTATCTTTTTCACTCTTGTGATTTCCATATTTTTTGTCGCACTTATCGTGTTTGTTAGGTAATATATACGTGACGGGAGCAATTACTTCGTGTATGCAGTATTTAGATGGCGTATCTTGTATATAAAATCATTGCCTACGATTACATTTCTTACATCATCAGGCGAGCCGGGTGCTCTTGTACGCTTCCTTATCCCATAAAAAAATGTTGGTAACGCGCCATTACCATTTTTGGTGTCGGTTTGTCGTGTATCTGTTACCATTCGACAGGAAATTCCACACGTTTCTTGCCTCTGTTAGATCAAAAATACATTGTAATATTCCGAGGAGCTCAATAGTAATATTTAAAAATATTTATAAATACAAAAGCAGTAAAACTGCAAAAAAACGAGTTCAATTTCATTATTATATTGTAAACGTACATTTTTTTAAATTAATATTTCAAGAAGTGCCGAACCAATTACCACAAAATTTATATAGGACCACCACTGCAAGTTAGATCCATCTTATAAAATGATAATCATCAAAATCCGTTTGGAATTCACGGAGTAATCGCGCAACAAACATACAAAAAAAAAACACAGACGAATTGAGAACCTACTAGTTTTTGAAGTCGTCTAAAAATATACTGGGATACGTATCCTAACACTCGGCGCATCTCTAGTAAACACGGACGTCCACGGCCTGGAGTTTGTAAATCCGGCTCTCACTTAGTTGCTGTATTGATTTGTCTGGGAAATATCATTTTATAGATGTAACTGTGAACTGAAATGTTTTGCCAGGTTTGTACATCCGGCTAAATTTGTATTTTTTGACGACATCTATGCATCTAACAATACAAATAAATATAATTGGAGTGTCTGTCTGTATGTAATATTAAAGTAAGAGCTAATTACTAAATGTATGTTTGTAAGGTACATATACCAAAATTATATTTTTAAGAATTTTTGTCTGTCTGTTTGTTTCCACTAATCTCTGGCAGACAGCAGATGGATAGGATTTCGCAGGCACAGCTAGTAAAAAAAAATTAAAGTCATTTGTCAGGATGTAGAGACTGTTTTGTGGTTTAGCGTTCTAGAAGATACATCTTCACGTAGAGTCCCTCGTGGGGTAGGTAGAGACTTGCCGTGCTCCCTTCACATTCATTATTCTAACAACGTCAGTAGCAAGTATATATGCTAGCTTTCAGCCCGCGGCTTCGCCCGCGTGAATTATTTGAACAACGCAAACAACTAAAAGACATTTTTCCGACTTATAATACTTATTGCGTAAAAACATAGCCTCTTTTAAACATAGTCGGTTAAAAAGTAGCCTGTGTCCTTCCTCAAGGTCAACTCTATCTATACTAAATTTTATCAAAATCAGTTCAGTAATTTCAGCGTGAAAGCGTAACAGACAGACAGAGTTACTTTCGCGTTTATAATATTAAGTACGGATTATGTATTTTCCCCGTGTTGGTCCTCTGTGTAGAATAGACCATCTGCCTTCTTACCAGGCAGCTCTTGAGAGGCGAGCATATGTTAACGGGGTCACTACCTACATGACCACTCGTGGTAGAGTGCTGTGCAGCTACTCGCCCGGATAGGGATCCACCGCCTTACCTACTCCTGCTATTTAGGGTAGCCGGTAGACTTGCACATAAGGTCTAACAGCCCGACCACAGGGCAGCGCCGCACCTACAACATCTATGGTGTCTATAGGCCACGGTTGTCTCTTACCATCAGGAGACCCGTGTCGCTGTCTTATACTATAAAGAAAAACACTATGAATCAGTAGGGTATGTGAATAATAATTTATGTGAATAAAGTTAGCAATGTGCCAAGCTCGTATAATATTTGAAGTATATCTCAAAAATCTTTCGTCACAATTTTGAAACTAATTGTACTACCAAAGTTATTAAACTTTGTGATTTACACTCTACGAGCTACGCTATCTACGAGATTCACCGTAGCGAGGACTAAAGCCAGAGCTAGCTACGGTTCGTAGACGAGTGGATTTAGTAATACTTGTAGCGACTTAAGTATATTTAAACTCACACTAGTAGCGATTCTGGTGTGCGATATCTTATATATCTTAAGTTATCGCTTTCTTGTTTTGACGCAAGGATGCAGGAAAGAGACAAAACACGTCTAGTGCTGTTCCATTATTTTGACATCGATTAGAATCTACATAAATTATTATTTCCTGACTAAACACGACTAAAATATTCTACACCTATTGTTTTTATTTTGTTGAAGATAAATAGCATATATACTTAAATAATAAGTAATAATATATATCTCTAGAAAAATTACGCAAATTGATCTAACTCCAAAAAAGAACAAATTTAATGAACACATACCCAAAAATACAGACATCTATGTTCATCACACACATGCCTGCTCCTGTCGGGATTGAACCAGATCCTAGAATCATCGTTGAAGTGAAGTACGAATTGTAGTATGTACAAATGTTACACGAACAGTTTAAAACTTTGATTATATTGATATAAAGTTCAGTACTGCATATTTCGAAAAACAGTACACTGGTCGCTTATTATATCTAATTCCCTTCGTCTAAGCTTTATCCCTTTTCTATATCAGATGGTATCTACTATCTAACCCAGGAGGGAAACGAGGTCCAATCCTAATTTACGATGATTTCCTTTATCATAAAATCTCAAATTAATGTAAGTACATGATTTTTTGTTACAATGTTTCTTTCGCCGGATCTTCTTAGCGAATGGCCGCGTCCCGATCCGGAGATAAATTTTAGAATTATATAGACGCGTTCAAAGAACTGCTGATAAGGTCTATGTGAAATAAAATATTTTCTAATCTATTCTACATAAGTTAGAAAAACTAATACGTATATGTTGAGTTTCGAATCTGGACTATCAGAATAGAAGTCTGAAACACTAACTCCTAGAACACCGAGGCTCTGTCTGTAGGGTCATAGTAGGTACTTAGTTTTTAACATACTTCAAAAATGATCATTATTTTTTATCACTTTAAATGGAGAATGGCCCAGAATTTTTGATTTCTTAAAATATATTTTGTGTAACCATCCGAGTCGTGAATGCGATAATAATCGCAATTACCCGTCACATGTTCCCAGCAGCGGAAGGTGTGAGAGAAGTCAATTCCGGTAAAAGGAGATTTCGTCGCCTTAACGATTGTATTCGTATATTTTATCACGATAATATTTGTCAAGTTAACAAGCGTTGTGTCATTTTGATCATGAAAACATGTTAATTTATTCAATTTTCACGGTTATATTGAGTTGTATGTATTGGAGTTATTTAGTCCTAGTAACTATTTAGTTCATATAAGCTTTTTTGATTTTTGGGATGCCTACGTTATAAAGTATATGTACGAAATTTCAAATTTCTACCGCTGCGGATTTAGCCAGTGCGTTGATGCGTCAGTCCATCACTTTGTTGCTTGTTTTCCAATTTCAATTTTTAAAATGACCCAAAAAATGTAAAAGAAGTTAAAACATATCAATTTATATAATTTGTTTAAAAAATTGCTTAAACAGGTTTCTGCCGGGTTTACTGGACCGATTTTGACGAGATTTTCACTGGAAGATAACCAATTTAATAAGGAACGGCTTAGGCTACTTTTATTTTAGAAATGTATATAAAATATAAAACAATTACAAGCTTCTAAGACCAAAGTAGACGTTCAGTTGTGTTATTAAAATAAAGATGTGTTATTATTATGACACAACAGTTTTGTTTGTAGGAATAAAGTCATTCCTGTCACTGTAAACTTGATTTTCTAATTATGGGCTAGCTATTTATCAAATAAGGTTATTGTGCCAACATTCTTAACACAAAATTTGTGTATAATATATAATACTTTCATTTAATGCAAGTACTTTATGTTATTGTATAAATAATGGTATTCGATAACAACTTAACAATTGAAGGTATAATTTTCACAAAACATAATCGTTTGAAAAGGAAACATAATTACTTAATTTGATAGTACTATTATTCGAGACTGGCTCGAATTTCTGTTTTCCTTGTCTATTTTCTTTTGAACCCCGAGCAAATAAGCTTTCTTTGGCAAAAGATACACAACTTTGATCGTGCCAAGTTTAATTCATACAGAAATTTTGACGATACGCGATCAAAGAGACGAGATCTTATACGTAGTGCTTATTTGTAATGTTGTATTCAAAGTTTTTTGTGCAAGTTATTGTCATGTAGGTACCTACTTGTTCTTTTATAAGTGGTAGTAAGTTGTAAATGGAAATTATGAGAAAAAATAAACTTTATTATTATTTTTTATCAATATTTGTACATTAAATAAAATAATATTTTATTAAAAGTATTCACATAATAATAATGAATTAAAATCAGACTGTCGTGTTCTGGTGCGGAGGGAAGGGTACCCGGTAGACTTGCACAAAAGGTCAAACAGCCTGACCACAGGGTAGCGGCGCACCTACAAAATCTATGGTGTCTATAGGCCACGCTTGTCTCTTACCATCAGAAGAACCGTGTGCCTGTTCGCTGTATTATTCAATAAAAAAATCTTACAACTAAACCGTCAGTGGTCACGGTGACAGACAGAGGAACCTCCACACAATGTGTGACGTCCCCGGATGACTTCTGTATCCGGCCATTTCTTCTAATATAGTTATACGATACTATAACATCGTTTCCCAACGTGTAGCAAGTATCTTTGATATATTACGAAAATACCACTCCTACTATTTAACTGGTTCACAAAGTGAGTATTGTGTGAAATCATTAAAATGAGGTTGTATTTGGCAAAACCAGTTGACTTTTACACATTAAATTTTTTTCATAGAAAAATACATACAAAAATTGTCTTGACAATTGGTGCTACAAGAGATTTGTGAATGCCAACGATCCAAGCCGGTAAATTACGAACCAGTAACATCTATTGTGTCTATAGAGAGTCGCCTGAAAAGAGTATGTTATTTCAATAACTGTTCCATATTTTTTATTGTAATAATCACTAATAATAAGCTTATTATTGTAGTGTTCTTATCATAAAAGACAAGATTTTAGCATACGCTAACAAAATTGTCAATTTCGGCTACAGTTTTATTTATATTGTGAGCAGTGAAAAGCCTGAAAGGTTTGGCCGACGGCCAGTTCCAGACTGAAACTTTGAACTTAGTTGTCGGGATTTGAACTAGCGACCGGTCAATTCGCTGGGGGCCATTCTGTAATTCATATAAAGGTTTAAGAGCGGTTTCCCGCAAAGGAAGGCAATTGTTCCAAATGAATCTTCAATTGCTTTAATGGTATATTGGATTTCAACCTTTCGATACCCATTTAAAATTCCCTGGCCTTCCCATCGGAGAATATAGATCAACCCATTTGATTGTCACGAGTACCGTGGCCATGATTGAGCTGTACGACACCCAGGTGAATAGGTGGCGAATCACCTAGATCATTGCTTTAACTACTTTGCTTTTTAGCGTTGGTGCACGCGACTATCGTGTTCTGGTTCTCGGTGAAGCAACTAGACGAGACGTATAATATATATTTCCTATCATTTCAGTTATCATACAAAATAGACACACCGCGTATTATATTCCTTGGAAATCATCTCTGTAGTCGGACACAGTCAGATTGACGCATGTTAAATTCCTGGGTGGGATAGGAATTGTTTCCGAGGTGTTGAGAGACTTGCCAGCTGTTACATGATGGTTGTTAATGTATCCTCATACAGTAAAAAATACTGAACCAAACTAAAATGGGATCACACGGGATGCAGCTTTAAAAAACAAATATCACCCATATCTCCGAAAGGGAAGATACATTTGCACCCACGATTAGCTGACGATATTAGGTCCCATGTGACAGGTGGCAATGGCCATATCGGACACTAGTCCTTTTTCCTCACGATGTTTTCCTTCACCGTAAGAGCTCTCAGAAAATTTACTTAAATTAGAAAAATTTATTGGTACATGGCGGAGCTCGAAGCTGGACTACCAAAATGGAAGTCAGAAGCGCATACCATTAAGCCACCGAGGCTTTAAAAAAAAGAATCAAAATCGGTACACCAAGTCGGAAGTTCTGAGTTCGGTAAAAATATATTTAAAAAAAGTCTAACTTGTCCCCCTCTTCCATTTTTTCAACGGTTAAATTGATAATAATCAAACAATATCTTATATATAAAATTCTCGTGTCACAATGTTCGTTCCCGTACTCCTCCGAAACGGCTTGACCGATTCTCATGAAATTTTGTAAGCATTTTGACTAGGTCTGAGAATCGGCCAACATCAATTTTTCATAGCACTAAGTGTGGGCGCTACGAAGTTCGCCGGGTAAGCTAGTATTATATACTAATATCATATTACATTATAACAGGCAAAAGTGATCGACTGTCAACGATTATCAATCGACGACTCAACGCACAGGCCAATCCTTTAAGGCTAGAAATTTAAAATTTAAGACATGTATCCGTCAAATAAATCATTTTGATTTCTTTATAACACATTTTTACTGCATTTGATCAGGTATTTTTTATTTATAGAATTGGAAAGCAGCCGCATTTCCTGATGAAAAGAAATTATTACGCCACGCCATCTAGTTAAAGTCATCAAAGATGATAACGGAGCCTTACCATTTTAAGATTTTAAGGATAGGGTGATGGGATGCATCGTCATCACAGATGAAATGTTACGTCACTGTGTTAGTGAAATGTGAAGTATTCACCTCTTACGACCTGCCCATTGCCTAATCTTCATACGAGTACGGAACAATTGAGCTTTTTTTTTATACCGTCTGAAATCGCCTTACAGTAAAATTCCCAGAAATTAAAATGAGTAAAAGTTAATAGCTACTACTGTTACTTCTGTTTAGTTTTTTCCCCTAAGCTGTTATCGTAGATTTATACGTAGATATTATAATGTACAATTATGCAAATAAAATAAGTTATTATTCATATCGTTACTCGTAAAGTCATGCCATAACCGGTTTAGGGTATTAATGAAATGTTGAAATCGCATTTTTAGTCCACTATACAACGTCTTATAAAATACTCCGTAAAAAATATCAAAGCCAAAAGCTTTGTCAATCCAAGTAAACTGACACGTCAGTAAACCAGATTATTTAACGGAAAGGCCTACGTCACCCATTTTACCTAATAATTGTCTACTTCAATATTTTTTCTATTTTTCACTTATGTTTGCTACTTTTTAATACAAGTATGGCATTATACTCAAGTACCTACTGGCTTCAAAAATATCAAATTTAGGTCTTTTGAAATGTGTGTTGTTCCTCGAATTGGGTAGAATTGTAAATACCTCTTCTTTAATTTGGTTCTTAAATTTTGTGAATGGACTCAATATAAGGACTCATTTAACCTTTTTCGGTTTCACGGGTAGTTTTGTAACACCCTGTATATATTCAAAATTTAGAGTTCAAATCGAACGAACCGTGCACAAAATTAAATGCCTATTTTATCTAAATACGGACGCTTGTGACGATTATCTCTTATCTAGAAAATCCTCACGCTTGGTAGCTTCTCAAAAAATATGGAAAAAAACAATCACATACACGCATACATAACATTATATATTATACAGTTATGTAAAAAAATCAGAACAGATAGGAGAAAATATTTTGTGAGCTGTCTAAATAATTCTTAAATCTACAACCGGATCGGCACGCGGCGACTCATTGAGAAGTTCCGACGAAAAAAACACAGCGGGTTCGTCATTTTTTTAACTTGAGACGAAAAATTTTGTTGTATTGAAAAAAAATTGGGCCCAATAAAAATCCTATTTAAAAAAGATGTGGTGCAAAAAAAAAGCCATTACTACATTTGAAAAGCAAAAGACATTTGTCCATGCTGTCTCATCATGATGAACTCGAAGTCGAAGTTCAAATGCGGTTTTTTGCGGTTTTAATGCGTTTACAATTATTTACCAAGTACTACTAAAGGACAATGAAGAGATGAACTATAAATAACGGCACGTATACACTAGAGTTATTCATATATTAAAATATATATATATATTTACAAGGTACACATATCAAAACAACATTCTTTAGAATTTCGTCTGTCTGTCTGTTTGTTCCCGCTAATCTCTGCAACAGCTGAACCGATTTTGACGGGATTTTCACACGAAGACAGCTAATGCAATAAGAAACGACTTAGGCTATCTTTATTCTAGACTTTTATTTAAGAAATGTATAAAATAAATGATTAATTAAATAAAAACGCGGACGAAGTCGCGAGCACAGCTAGTTTTAAATATAACCGCTGGATAAAATCTCGCCTGTAAACGCCATACAGATTACTGTTGTTAAATACATTAAAAGTAGTATTAACTACTAATAAACTATAAAAATATGCAGTCGAAATCCGTACGCTCTGCAATATTTGTGGAGTAACGCTCGCGGACCGCATTCGTAATAGTGAGATCAGAGAAAGAGTGGTATTGAAAGAAAGTGTCGGTGTAAAAATGAGGAAGGACATATTTCGATGGTTCGATCGTGTGGAAAGCATGAAAGATGAAGGATTGTCGAAACAAATATACAATGCGAATATGGATGGCTCCAGATAACTCGCATTAAATCCGAGGTGATGTCAGGAACCTCCGAAACCGGCGTATTTCCATGAAGAGGGTGATGAATGTGGAGGAAGCTAGCCAGTGGTATCATGACACTACAGGTAGAACTCATTTCATATTTCACACATGGTTATGGAAATCTGACGCGGGTAAAGTCGCAAGAGAGTGACCTTACCATAATTAATCATATTTCAAGTCACCGACATATGGACATATAATTAAGTTGACGTCCGTCGCAGCGCTATATTCGGAATCGCCGAATTGGCGACTAGACGTCGTAAATTATATTTAACTGTCCCTTTATCTCTTTAACCTATTTAAACCATATTTTTGATTGATTGGCCGGAGTTTGGACTATAAATACTTTCTGATTTACGCAATTTAAAATTAATAACGCATAAACTAAAATTTATACATGAATACATTTAATAAACACCTCAATCTGGAAACACAGACATCTATGTTCATCACACAAATGCTCCCGTCGAGACTCGAACCCAAGCCGTACGCTAACTCCTAACCCAACGAGGCGGTCGAACATAACATTACCCGGTGAAGAATATAAAACAATTGGCAGCACTAAACCAAAATACCCACAAACTATGTCGCGGCGGCCATTACCCACTTCCGGTTGAAGAGACGCGGATACATTTAAAAGTAATTTCGCACACCACTGACTTCTAACCAGCCATAAAAATTCTTACAACACAACTCTGCCAAAAATATTCTCATTACTTTTGTGCTTATTAAAAATGTACGTGTTAATGTGTTACTTCTTGTTTCTTTTTTATGGGATAACACATCGAACAGGCCCACGGGTCTCCTGATAGTAAGACACAACCATGGCCTGTAGACAACATAAATAGGCCTAATATGCAAGTCTACCGGCTACCCACCCTCCGGACCGGAACACATCAATGTCATTATGACGCCAGGAATGGGTAAAACATTAACAGTGTTTGTATATTAAAAAAAAATCGTCACACCCATATCCCCGAAGCAGTTGGCAGAGGTACTTATGCACCCACGATTAGCCAACGATATTAGGTGACAGGTGGCAAGTG
>DVZL01002256.1:0-15754 GCA_018236625.1 Lasaia peninsularis
TGATTTTTATGGACCCCTCCCTTTTCGAGCGTCACGTGATTAATAGGCGGTCCCCTAGGCCACTACTTATGGTGTTGTACAAATAAACCAACCTGCAAGCTGCTTTGTATATGCGCAATGCGTATTAGATCTTGGTCTGGAATATACGAGCCCGGCACGGCGAGCTCAAGGTCGCGACAGTTGAGAAGTCGGAGGCTAACGTATTGCAGCTCCAGGGAAGATAATTGGTTAAGCTGTTTACTAATTTTTCTAAACACGTGGTAGTACAAATCCCAAGCTTGATTCAATTCACGGACCAGACCTGAAACCTAAAGAAAAAGACATATTAATATATAAAAATATCTTCACGCCCGACTAGTTGACAATTTTAGGTCCTTTAATTAGACATATCAGACACAAGTCCAAACACAGGCAACTGTATATTTTTCAGATAAACTGAAAAAACTCATAGAACAAGTTGCCCTACCAGAGAATCGAACCCGGTAACTCGTTAGTTAAAATCGGACAGAGACTACGCTTGACAACGAAGGCGAAGAGGTTTAATGGGTGTTTCGCATCGGAATGCCTGAGCTTTCTGCAAGTATTCTCAAAGCGGACAGATTTTCGCAATGAAAGACTATTTTGAATACTATGATCAGTTTGTTTTACGCATTTAAAATCTACAATTATTATATTATAGGAGCAGAAAGCCCTGGCTGTACCAAATCTAAAAGGTGATTATTGAGTCGACGTTTTAAAATAAAATTCATGCTAATATACATAGAAAACTATGTTTGTGTTAAAAATGTATCTTAGTATTTCCTAAGAGGATTAAATCAAATATAGCTTTCTGTATTTTTATGGGGCTAGAAGGCAAATAAGCGGATAGATCACTAGAGATCTACACTGATTTGTAATTATTTTTAGTAACAGGCTTATAAAGATTGTGAGTAACCCGGATGGTTAGGCTAATGCCTAGAACTATACTATTTCAACAATCCAGCAATCTTAATTACTAGATTATTCTACTAGGTGGCGAGGTATATTCGCATCGCTGCACCAAAATATTGCTATAGAACGTAGTAAGCAGAAATATAAACCGTATAACGTACCTTATATCTGTTGCACCATTCGAGGGCTTCATTTAAATCTCTTCCATAGGCCAAGGAAAATGAATTTTCCTTTAAAGTCTGTGGACCTCTTTCCAGCATTGCGTGCAGCGGTTCCAATGTCTTAAACATCGCAACAACGTCATGTTCACTAAAGTATAGTCTAGAAGCTTCTTCTAAAGCCTCGTGCCATTGTTCGTGCCATAATATCGCTACTCTAATGAGCTCTTCAGAGATCATTGCAGCTTGATTGACTAGATTTAAGGAATGTGTACGCATTGACTTTAATACTTGATTGGCTGCGTTTTTGCGATCGGGGAAAGACGATTTTGAAGCAACGGTCAAGGGATAGACTAAAGCTTGAGGGTGTGATTTTCCAATATCAATCAAAAGAGAGTGAATAAGTTTTCCGACTAAAGCTCTAGGGGTATCGATTCTAGCTATGAGCTGTGGTATGACTTGAAGCCATACATTTATTTCTATCGTCCTTATTCCTTCCACGAGGGCTTCGTGGACGGCAGGATGATGACCATAATCAAACCATAATGTAAGAAGTCGCAAAGTGTCTTGAAGAGAACTGCCATGAGAAAGATTAATAGATTTGAAGAAGCCTTCTACGGCAGGAACTGTATAGGTTTGAATATACTCTGTCGATATCTTCATCTCTTCTGAATTGGACATATCAGTCTCTTGATGTTTATAAAATAAAACGGTCTCAAAATTCATATAGGCCCATGCATGCCAAGCTTTATACCAATCTGGTGACCGTTCTGTGGCCTTTGAATAATTGTCTAAAATTTTTTCGATAGAAGCACTATTAATACCTAACAATGATTCACACCATGAGCCTAGTTTTAAATGACATCGAGCTTTAAGACGAGAATGTTCCGCGTCGCCCTTTTCAAATGTCATCACGTATCCTTGTAGTCTGTCGTAGGCAAGCTTTTTGTCTCCCGCAGCCCATAAATGTTTGGCATAAGCGAGTGTCAATCTAGGCTCGTGCGTTGGTAATGGCATATCTCGATTTTTACTCGGGTCTGTTCCAAGAAGCATAACAAGAGTCTTGTGCGCTTGTCGCGGTGCACCACTTTTTCTACAAAGTGAAGCGAATTTTAGCCAAGTAGCAGTATCTTCCTGAGGTGTTAGCACCAAACTACGCACTTGTAGAATTTTACGCCAATCTTCTACTAAACGTTGACCACCTTGAAGTCTAGTCCACCAAGCTTGTCTTATTGATTCCCTTCTCTCAGGAACAGATTTGTATGTAATAACCTCTTCTAATTCAGCCAGTAGTTGGGCATTGACCAAAGCCCCATAAGCTCTTTGATAACTTTCACCGGCGACTGCTGTTAACTCAGAATCAAGTATTGATCGCGCATGATCAATGTAAAATCGGGATAAAGCGTAATCCCCCTTGTGTATATTAAGAACAGCTCTGTAAAATGCGCCATCTTGTGTGTTTTCTGGTAAGAAGTTAACATAATTCGTCATCGAATTCCACTCATTCATGCCCCAAGCAGCAGCAGCAGCTATTCGTGCAGCTTTAAACTTCTCTTCATTATTCATTTTCGGCCATCGCCTCGACACTGTATTGTACAACTTGACCCACTCCCCGAGAGCTTCAAAGCAACGCATTTCTCCAAGGTACGCATCTGTATTCTCCGGGTCGGTAACTAATTTTTCGTCGTAAAGGTTGAGCGCTTTCTCCCAATTGTGAAGTTTTTCGTACCATCTTATTTGAACTTTCAAACTAGCATCACCCGCTTCTCGTTGCGACATTACTCTTTCAAGCAACCCTTCCGCAGCTTCTTTTTGTTGTAACTTGTTATTAATGTGTATTAAAGCTTCTACAACTTGTGAAGTTGCGCCATTACGGAATTCTTCTTCCTATAAATTAAACAAAAAAAATTAAAAATAAAATAAAACTCATAATTGAAATTATACAAATATATAAAATTGGAGTGTCTGTAATATTAAAATAACATCTTTTAACTAAATACATATGTTACGTACATATATAATACATATAAAATAACTTTTCTTATTTACAAATTTTGTTTTTCTGTTTGTTTGTTTCGGCTAAGTTTCTTAAACGGCTGGATCGATTTTGACAGGACTTTCACTGGCTACTAGCTGAGATAATAAAGAGCAACTTGGCTACTTTCAAAAATAGACGAAGTAGCGAACAAAGTTAGTTAGCACTAAAGTAATAAGAGTAAAACTAATATTAATAATTATAATTTATATTAACAACAATACCTTATAATGCAATGCTTTTGCGTAAGCTCTACAATGCATGGCTCTCTCCCCTAATAGGTGTGTTGATACAGGTAAAGCGCCTCCTTCACAGTGTTCTAAAAATTCAGCTAAATTTAGGACAGTGTGAGCCAATTCGGGGGCATCTGGAGCTGTCAGTGCTTGTTCTAGGGCATTGGACAACTCGGCGCGCGACGTGGTGTCCAATTCTGTCCAACACGAAACGAAGGCCGCATTGAAGAGGTCTCGTAGAAGTTGAGAATAATTATGAGCAAGTGCAAGACATGCCCTGAAAATAAAATTATTTATAAATCACATTTTTCATTTGATGATGATGCTTTTCAATTTCTATGATTGTTCATTTTTCATTAAATTTCATAATCGTTATTTATGCAAAATAAGTGTTAATGATCAAGGAGGAGACTTTACAAATTCATTTAACAAACCTGAGAGCAGGACTGTGAGATTCTGCCAGCAATCCAATGCTGAAGCGGCGCAACCATTCCAGCCAATCATCTTTAGATACCCGACTACTAACAGTCCAAGCTATTTTGAGACTGTGTGCATTCACAAACAATCTTCGGATGGAGTTTGACGGATCACAAGGAACAATTCGAGCCTAAAACAATAATCTGAATAAGCATTACAATTCATAAATATTCAACAGCAATCAATATATCATTTCGTACCTCTTGATTATTGTTTCTTGGTTTACATCTTGTACTTTGCAGAAAATCATCTACAGCTAAATTAGAACTTGATTGTAATTTTGATAGCAATAACTCGTAATTTGCATGTTGTATCTTATGCTTGACAATCACTTTTTGAACCATGGGAATAAAATCATTATATTTTCTTCCCAATTGGACGATCAAGGCGCATAAGGTATCCATAGCTGTATTTCGTAAAGCAAAGCAGGTGTCCATACTCCGAACAAGCGGATGAATAATTCGGGATACTAACTCACTGTAGTTTAGTGAATCAGAAAGATAATCTACAGTCTCTATTGCAACTTTAGCTACAGAAATAGGACAATCGGATGCATCAAAAAGTTTCACTATAGATGGTATGACCAAATGCATGTAATCATCAAGATTATCTTCAAACTTTTGTAAAGCTAACAATAGCTTTTCAGTCACAAATCGATCTTTACTGGTGTCATGGGCTAACACTTTCAAAATTTGAGGCATTAATTGAGGTAAATAAACTTTAAACTCCGATCCAAGGGCTACAGCAATATTTTCCACAAGTAATATTAAAGTTGGCTGTAAGGGACTATTTGGAGTCCAAAACTCTTTAATCAAGTCGAAAATCTTATCCAAATAGTTTCGGATATGTTGTTTCACTATTGCTATAAGTTTTGCTAATTGAGTGAATAAAAATTCACGAAAAGTATTATTATCTGTGGCTCGAGCAACATATAAAAGACTCGGTGTGACGCGAGATATATAGGGAACACATTTCATACCGAGAGACTGAAAAATAAAAGTTACTGCTTGAACCACACTTGTATGATGTTGTTGAAGGGTAGGATCTCGCAAAATGCGCATGAGTGTCGATATAACAATTGCTGGATAATATTCATCAAGAACAGGAGATGACATATTCACTAGCATTTCACTTGTAGTCATTTCGAAATTATTTTCTTCAGATTTGCTGTCGGCCACTGGGACTAAGCTCGAGTCAGGTTGACCATTCTTGAGTCCTTTTGTAAGTTTATGTTTATAAGGATCCAAAGCTCCTAATAATCCTAGGATCCGTATAGTTTCTCTTCTATCTTTTGGTTGTTGTTCTGTTTTCAAAAAATTTAACAGAACATCCATTAAATTAGGGTATTCTGCATAAGGTGCCACTACATACCCTGTTGCACTTATTAATTGACCAAACGCCCATAATGCTACACTTCTTTTGTCAGTAGCACTAGCATCTGAAAGTAATTCTAGAAGTATTGATAAAAGTTCAGGGAGACATTTTAATAAACCTGTGTTATCACCATGTACATCAGCCAAGTTTCCAACTGCTTTAAGGACACTAATAACAACACCAGGATTTAAGTCTGGCTCTTTTAATTTGGGAACAAGAACATTAAGAATAGTTTCCATATATGGCTTTACCAGTTTTGGAGCATGTTGAATGAGATTGTCCAACATTCTAGCAGCCTGTTCTTTGTTACGACTCATTCCAGAATGTTCCAGTTCTGTTAAAAATTGTATTAGAATTTTTCGAAGTCCTGGCATTACATAAGCTGGATTAACGGTACTTAGTCTTCCAATTGTACAAATCGCTAACTCTCGTATCTCCAAATGTTCATCATTCATAGCAATAAAAAGAAAACTTAAGTTTTCAATTTGTGCTAAGTGCGTATTAAAAACTGGTGTAAAGGATTTGAGTACCCAATATCTAACCTCATAATCAGGATCTGTAACAGACACAATTAGCATTTTTCCAACAACTTCTGCAGTTAACATAGTCAGAGTTCTTGATGGAGTCTGCTTTGTCCTCTCAGCTGCATCTGCTAAAAGCTTAGCTGCAGTTTTGACAGCTTCCACCCTTACTTCTTGTTGTTCACTTTGTAAGAAATGTTCAGAGCAACGCTTTACAAAAGTCAGCAAACTGTGTTGACTTTCAAAATGAAAGGTACCAAGAGTTCTTAAGGCTAATACTATAATGGATGAATCTTGTGTCTCTATACCTAGACTCATATTACTCATTTGTTGTTCTAAACTTCTAGGCACACCTGGATGTAAGAATGGCTTATTTCTTAGTACCAGGGAGAGCATATTAAGGAGTCCATCTGATATTTCTTGTTTCAATGATGGAAGGTTTTGACTCAGCTCTTTGAGGCAAACTGTCAAAGATGCACTCAGACCAGTTGCAAACATAGCATCCAGTAACTCCTTAATATCACTAACAACAAGTTCTTTAACAGCACTACTAAGTAGAGTAATGCAAGCAAATATTGATGGGTCTATGAATATTCGCTTTTTACTCTGAAAATCTCTAAGAGGCAGAGCCTGTTTAATAACATCCAAAATTTTTGGAATATATGTTTTGATTTCCCCTTCTATTGCAGCAGCTAATAAGCCGAATGTAGTAAATGCCATGTTTCTATCTCTTTCTCTGCTTCTTATTGATGTTAATAAATAATGCATTGTTACATTCAGATATTTTTTCAAAAATAATTCCTTATGAAAAGCCGCTAACCTTGGTATTATGATCAAAATTATTTGTGGAACTCCCTGTGTTTTGAGATGGCGCTGTGACATTACATCTGGAATACAAATATATAATTTCAATTATAGTTAAACTGAATTTAAATAACCAAAAATGTTGTATTGCTTTATGTCATTTTCTAAACCGCAGAGTTTTTGGTTTAATTAAAGTACATTTAGCAAAGATAAATTTAAAAATAAACTAATGTTACATAGATATCAAATTAACAAGTTTGAATAATAATGAATTACCTTTACAAATTCTTTCAAATTTTTCATTTAACAATTTTTTACAAACTTCAGATTCATATATAGGAACTGGAGGAACATTCTCAGTTTTAAAACCATCACTTAAATAGCCTCGTTTTACAGAAGCACTATGGAGCTTGGAACTTATGAAAATTATATCATCTGTCACTGCCATATTTTGCTCTGTATCCAAACTGCGCATATGATATACATATTTTTTTTCCCAATCAACATTTGAGCATCTCAGTAATTCATTCAGTATTAGCAGTCCTCCATGGACTCTATCTTCCCTTGTAATCCCCTTTTCTTTAACAGGAACATCATCAAATGAATTCATAGCTTCCTCATAACATTGCATGTACCATTGGGGTTTAGGTGTTGATTGTTTTGCAGTTTCTCTTTGAGCCGTCACCACAAAACCTGCTCGGAGAGCTTTTGCAGCAGCTTCTCTTACTTGTTGCTTAGGATCCTTTAATGCTATAAGGATGTGATCAAAAAAGCCTGAAACTTGTTGATAAAAATAAGTTGGCATAGCAATAGCTAGTTCCTTCAACAACAGCACTGCAGAGTGCCGTCTTCCCTCATTTCTCTCCTCTGACAACAATTCAAATGCTCTTTTTACTTCAAATTCTACATATTCAGCTCTTTTGACTCCAGACACTGTAGCAAGACGACCTACTGTTTTAGCAGCCAGTTCCATTACCCCCACATCTGATGAGGGTAACAAATTTCTAAGATAATTAGCGAACCTTGTGATTCTTGTCTTAGTAGTATCACAGTCACCTCCGATAAGGCACACTAAAAAAAATGTAAATTAAACAATTTATTTTCAGTAAAATTACAAACTAGTGTATTTATGGAATACAAATGTAGATAGAATGTAGTTTTTATACTCATTTTTTTTAATAAGTAGCAAAACTCCATACTAATATTACAATGAAAAAGTATATGGTTATGTTTTATAGTTAAACTACTAAAGCTATTTTGGTGAAATTCAGTATGAAGATAGGTATATTATTAAAGACCTTGGTTCAAAAAAAGCTACATTTTTATATGGTTAGAGAAGTGATCCTACATCTTACATGAATTTAAGATATACCTTTAAGTACTCTTGATAAATTGGTTGGCACTCAATTTAACCCCCAATAAGATAACCACACTGAGCATTCCTTAACATCTACAATATTTTGTTATCAATAACTAAACACTTCGTTTTTTAAATTAAATGCAAGAAGAAGACTGTTGTTTATGTAATTAATATACTGCACATGATCTCATCTTCAAAGTAGTTTTTTAAGTGTCATGAAAAAAAATATTTTATAATATCTTACATATCAGATTATTATGAAAGGTGTGATGGAATAATTTGGAAGGAAAAGCAAAATGTATATATTCAACTCTTATGAGGAATTGAATATATCAATTGAGTATATAAGGGCAATCTCTGTGCTGTAACAATTCAATTTGATTTTGAGTTTCAAAGACGTAAAATCTCTAAACGAAAAGTGTTCTTAGAAGTGATTGTGTGACATTGCAAGTATCCAGACTCTATGGTAACTAAGTGTTACAGCTTTTGTGAATTGGTTTAAGTATTTTAGTGTAATTAACTAGAGCTCATATGACTTTTATTTATGTTTAATGTAAATAAAGAAGTTTATTTTAATTGGTATTTTATTTAATACAAACAAATTTAAATATGTAACATTATTAATAGATTCAGAAATTACCACAATTACTTCATAATTTACTTTGACCTATAGGATATATTTTAAATAAGATTCTAAAACTCTTAAATAGAGAAAAATAAATGGAACACAATAAAAAATGTTTCAAGTTTAAAAGGGGTTCTATTCGTTTTATCTAAATATTTTTAATGTAGCCTCCGTTTTGTAGTAATTATACTATATTAAGTATATTTCTAGTACAATATACATTATACTACAAATGTGCTTCCCAATTATGTTAAAAAGAGGTTATACGAACCTATAGCCAAAACGGCACCCTTATTTTCATGGACATCATTACTTGAAACCATCTTAAATATATGATGATTAAATTCATCAAGAAATTGAGTAAGTTCTTCTTGAGGTACTTCTCGTAGCTCGGTTTTAGCATAATGATAGAGTTCTTTTGCAGTTTTCGTTTGGATGTCCACATTTCGGGATTTTAACCCGGATATAAAAACATTAGCTTGGTTAGACATTGTTTCAAAACACGTACTTTTATTTAAAAGTAACACACATTATACATTTTTTCAAATTATTTACAAAAACAATACACTTGACCACAAAATTATGTACCTATAAATGTTAGGTATTACGTATTGAAATTAGAAATAAATAAACACAACTCGGTCACAAACAGAAAATGTCAAACATAAATTGTTAACATTTGACATTGACATATTATGAATCTCTACAATACCTATGCAATTTTTATAATCTATTTTTACTTTTGTCATTGAAAAATATGAGTTTGAAATGTATTTGAATAGAATATCTGAAAACACCCTTTAATTAATTTATCTTCCTTGATAATTTTTAGATTTATCATAAATCTATAAGAAAGCCTAGATTAAAGAAAATATTAATGTTAGCGCTCAACCGAACTCTACAACCCTACCTAGGGACTGTTAAATTTATTAAGAAAATACTGCGAACTTAAATATTGCAGCTTACTAATAAAACGCTTACAGACAATTAAAAAAGATGTAATAAAATTAAATACATAATATACCTACAAGACTATTATTTGTATTTAATCCGAGTATTTAATACATAATCTATGGTACAATGACCGATATTCATATTCCCTTCATTTCATTTGAAGCTTCCTTTTCCCTGTCATTTAGACATCAATGTATGGGTGGCCGTAGTTGGTGTTATCCGTAAAAATACTAAATGAAGGTGCTTTGAGTGTTAATTTTATGAAAAAGCTGTAGGTATTATTTGTTGAATAATGATCTTGTTAGAGATCAACAATAGAATTATAGAAGAAACGTTAACAGTTAAATATAAAAATGCACTGGCACGGTGAGTACGTTACGCTTAGAAAGTTTTCGTGTTTTTTCTTGATTGCATCTCTACTAACTGGTGCAGAAATTTTTAATATAAAACATTGTAATACTTGTTGATATTTGTTAAATAAAAAAAATGCACTTAAAAGATAACCCCTTTCAAAGTAAATTGACAAATGTCAAATATATACTCAGGGGTGGGCCCACGTTGACTATCAAAAGTGCAAAATTGGAGTCATATTAATATTATGTCATTATTGATGGGTTACTTTTCCATAAATGATAGCTTATGTGTGACGTGATACGGTCTATATCGGCATGATGAGTCATGCCAGTGGTTTGTAGGTACTTCCAATACGTGCGGATATGTCCTATAAAATGTTTTCGGCTGCCGACGGTAGTAAACAATGTTAAATTGAACATCAACCATTAATATAACACTAATAAAATACATAAAATTATTCATATTTTAATATATGTGTGTTTATATAGCTAATCATCTATCAAAATAAATAAAATTGTAGTCTGTTTTCAAAAAATATATTAAATAACCGCTTTTCACTAAATCCATATGTATTTGTTTTTCAATTTTTTGCAATTTTTGCCTGTTTGTTTATCTTGGTTTATCTTTGAAACAACTGGTAAAAAGTCAACATTCAAGTGGACAATGGCTAGTAATAATATAAAAATAGTAAAGTTTGTTTTTGAACATGTTAATCTCTAAAAGCACTAATGGTTTATAAACAATTTTATTGTACACCTTAACAGTTACGACTCAATTGAATTATAATGGTATGGTAATCAGTAAACTTACTCATGCAAAATTGAATATCCCATGTTATTCTTGAAAGCAATTCATTATTATCACCTATGGTAAAGGATTCACATTTATTATCACATGGGAAAAATGGTTTGCTTGTCAATTCTCCAAGGCCAAAAGAAATTTTTTTGGGTGGATTTATCTTTTAAAAACTGTCTAATATTACACAAATCCTACAAATGTGGTGAGCATAAGTTCAAATGCTAGTTACAACATGTTTTAAATTTATTCTGGTATCTATTTATTGTATTTTTATGTATTAGTAGCATTGACTTGGCGCAAGCATAGAATTTGCTTACATTGGAGTTAGATAAATTTGTGTAATTTGTTCCGAGATATTATTTTAAAATATACATTTATTTTTCAGGTTGAAACCGGAATCAATTGATGTGACCCTAGCAGATTTTGATGGAGTACTATTTCATATTTCTAATGTCAATGGGGACAAAACCAAAGTTAGGGTATGTATAATCTTTGTGCTGTTAAAGCTTGCCTATTTTTTCTCAGTTAAAGTAATAAAAAAATGTTTTTGAATTCATTAAAATGATATGGTAACATGAAAAACTGACAAAGTGCAAGTCACAGAGGGTTCCATACCATACCATTATCTATAAAAACCGCTAAGAAGTTGTGTCTTAAATATTTTAGTAGTATAATAATATAATGTTGGACCTAAGTCTGATCAGTTCAGCAAAGCCAAGTTCATATTTAAGGAGGCTCTCGTACAACAAGTGTGATTTTGTGGTAAGTTGTTTCTTGATTAAAATAGATGTTGCTATGCATATTTAGATTGCAGTATATGGACTAAGATTGAATAGTTATAGTTTAGTTCTATCCATATAAATAGATGGCGCTGCTTACAATGGAATCACAATAACCAAAACATTATATTATAATACGAGAGCCTCCTTAAATATGAACTTGGCTTTGCTGAACTGATCAGACTTAGGTTCAACATTTCTATAGTTTAAATTTGGAGCATTCATTTCTGTTTATAGAAATCTGAAGAACTTATTGCTGTACCAGCCTTAGATATGTTTGATACATTAGTGATAATGTATCAACAGAAATACATCTTCTGTGAAATTTTTAAATGTCATGCTTGACAGTAACCATGATCAAATCATGAGATACAAATAACTGGTGACAGACAAATAGATTGCAGAGTCTTTGTAATCAGGTCCAGTTTTAAACCTTTGGGTACAAAATTCTAAAAATGGGAGGATTACTGGAACAAAAAACACAATGTTAATTATAATATAATGTTATCTCCTTTTTCAGGTTAGTATATCACTAAAGTTTTATAAGCAGTTAGAGGAACATGGAGCAGATGAACTGCTTAAACGAGTTTATGGTAGCCTTCTCACAGAAACAGAGTCTGGTAAGTTGTATTGGTTTTTCCATTCTATTTCTATTAACTAAATTTATGGTAACTAAAACTTCTGATGCATATATGCCACAAACCATAATTAATTACATAGCACTTTTTATTGTATAAAACATAAAATTAATTTAATTATACATACAAAAAATAATTATTTATTGACAAGAAGCACCAATTAATGTTAATGGATTGTTACTAATATAAAACAAGGATCTATAGCAGGTGTGGTCAAGCAGTTGATCACAAACACTAAATCAGTTGATCGAGGCAAATCAAAAAATATAAATACAATTAATATGTAGAACTGTAATTGACAAGTTTGTATTGGTACAGAAGTATTTAATAACTAGATGTCATCAGTGAAAAGTCGAATTTGGGTCTAAACAAGTTGGCCAACCCTGATCTATGATATTATCATATATATCCACCACCTGATCAGACTTAGGTCCAACATTTCTATAGTTTAAATTTGGAGCATTCAGTTCTGTTTATAAAAATCTAAAGAACCTATTGCTGTATTTATTCCTATCAGGAAATCTGTCTGCTTGTTTGCCTTCCAATATCATAAAAAAAACCTACCCTCAACATTTTAACTCGACAATGAAAAACAAAGTGATATTTGGTGACAGATAAAGGTGAAATTGCCAAACTACCTAGTAATAAAGTATAGAAACATTCTGTTTAAATATAGCCGCAGACTAATGAAGTATCTCCCATAGGAACCCATTAGGATATCTGGATAAAAAGTTTGTGAAGCACTTAGGTTTTTTATTTGGCTGTATGCTATTTGATTTCTATACTGTTAGCATAGAACCCAATTACAATAGTTTCGGATGTTTTGAAATACAATATACCGAAACAGAATATACATACAAACATACACATATTTATATTTGGTTGCTTTTATTAATTACAATTCTATACTGCATATTTAATTTAAGTATGTGATTGAGTGATATCAATTTTATTTTGTTTTTATCACCTACATTATCGATATAATACATGATATGTGATAAGATTAACAACATACTGATAGAGTTTATTTTAAACATATTTTACAATGTTTTATGGGCTGGGTTTAAATTGCCAAGATGACTAATATTGATAAAAATGATGACAAAAAATTCAACGTAAGTAAGACGTCACAAATTTTGCAAATTTACATTGAGAGATTATTGAATGAAAAATCGTACATTATTTTTGGTTGGTATGGTTTTTCATAAAGTAATCATTTTAATTTCGTAATTTAACAGTTTATGAAATGTGACGTCATGAAATTCATCACATACCCCATTACCGTGTGACGTACTTTACGGATGCCCCCTGGGACAACTTGTTCTGTGAGTTTTTCAGTTTATCTGAAAAACATATAACAACGTCTGAGATTGGTTTTGTGCCCGATATGGTGATAGACTTACTACTTGTTACATCATGAAACCTAATATTATCATCAGCTAATTGTGGGTGCATATGTTAGATAACAAAGGCGTCAAGGCCCATAAAAACATAAGACTTCTAGTTTGCAATTCTTCATGTCAGTCATGAAGAAATAAAATCCTTGATCTATACACATATATTTTTACCCCAAAAACTTTGCTTCTTAATATTATCACATAAGTGAAAAACATTATAATAGCTAATCTGTTGTTTCAGGATATAATGTATCAGTACTATTGGACCTAGAAAATATCCCAGAGGACTGGGAGGACATGGTAAAAAAAGTTGGACTGTTAAAAAGGAACTGTTTTGCTTCAGTGTTTGAACGCTATTTTCGACTACAGGAAGACGGTGATGTTAGTCACAAACGTGCTGTTATCAATTATCGACAGGATGAGACATTGTGAGTAATGTTATTTGTTGACGTAAATATACGTATGTTATAGTTTAAGAGATGATAAATTATTCATTTATTGTTTTTAAATACTTCCTTAGAAACAATAATATTGTGAGGTTATTAATGTTGTTAATAATAATCTGTACTAATATTATAAATGCGAAATTAACTCTGTCAGTCTGTTACGCTTTCACGCCTAAACCACTAAACCGATTTTGATAAGATTTAGTACTGAGGTAGAGTTGACCTTAAATGGCTGTCGCCTGTTAAGGCTGTTAGCCGCGTAAGGTCCCGGGTCCAATTCCCAGGTCGGGTAGAACTTTTTTTAAATGTTTTTCAGATTTTTCTGAGTAAGCATTACATTGCCCGGGATTGGATTGTGCCCGAAGTTACGATAGGTTTGCCACATATCACGTCATGGGCCCAAGTACCTTGGCTAACCGTGGGTGTACTTTTATATCTACTGGACTTACGAGTTGTGGATATACAAGCACACCTCTGCCTATCCCTTCGGGATAATAGGCGTGAAGGTACTTTATTTTTGTATATGTTTCATGTTTACATATGCATTCAGTATTTTTGATAAACAGTCTCTCCATCTTTATTTAGGTATTTTTATACATTACAAACATTACATACAAACAAACATATTGAAAAGAAAAGTTATTAAGTATAATTATTTGGTATTTTATATGGCACTCAAACACATTGAATAATATACATAGAATTTTAATATCATAATGTTTAGAATTAAGATTATTAAATTAATTCAGTTATTTTCCTGGAATATTTTAATCAGACTATTTAAACCATTTAAATGTAATCGCAGAATAATTTAATAAAACATATAAATAATTATGACATTACAATGATAGGACCTAAATTTTTTTTACCTTTTTAGATACGTAATTTTGTTTACTTATTATTTGTATCGTTTAGGGCTTGGTACCTTTAATTTTAAAGTAATATAATTGTAATAATATTGCATCATATATAAACCTATAATCGTTACTACGCCCAAATGAATTATTTCTGTAAAATGCATTCAAAAATATTTCCGACCTTTAATACTTGTATGTAAAATACACTCTTTTTAAGTCGTGAGTTAAAAATCACGTCAAAATCTGTCCGTCCGTTTCAAAGATTAGCTGCAACAAATAGATACTCAGACAAACAAATTCTAAAAAATTTAATTTTGGTATATGTATCGTCTATATACATATGCAATCAGTAAAAAGCGGTTATTTTAAATTTACATACAGATACTTACTTACATTTTATTTGTATATATAACATTAATTTGTTTTCAGATATGTAGAAGCTCAAGAAGATCGTGTGACGGTAGTATTTTCCACTGTGTTCCGCCATGAAGACGACATGGTCATTGGCAAGGTTTTCATGCAGGAGCTCAAAGAAGGTAGAAGAGCATCACATACTGCGCCTCAGGTATTTACGCAATTTAATTTTTTTAATTAATATGCATTCTAAGTAAATAAAGGCTGAGTTTGGTTGCATTCTAGTTTACTCGTGTGGTACTTTTACCGTTTACATCCAACCTACAAACATTACTTTGTTTAGTAATATTAAACATATATTTAATAGATGATTGCCTGGAAGAGAGGCAGATGGTCTGCTCTGAGATCTGCCTCCTTACCAGGCAGCTCGCAAGTAATAAGTTTTGGCTAACTGGTTCATTTCCATAATGACCACTGATAGTTGAGTGCTGTGTAGCAACTCCCGGAGTACAGATCCACCGCCTTACCTATTCCTGCCGCCATAGTGACATTGTCGTGTTCCGTTCCTGAGTGTAGTGAAGCCGGTTGACTTGCACATACGGTCTTACGTGACGCACCTTCGACATCTATGGTGTAGGCCTATAGGCCACTGTTGTCTCT
>DVZL01002257.1:0-15752 GCA_018236625.1 Lasaia peninsularis
TTTCACACTTCTCTGCCCATAAGATCGGTAACATTTAAATTTTCTTCTATATCTTTATGAGAGTTGGAAGGGTTTTTAACTTCTTTAATCATTTCGGACGTCGGCAAAAATTTGGTGCAATTCGAAAAATTTATTTGTAAATATTGTTTCGCCACTTGCCATTCGCCATTTTTTCGCCATTGTTGTGCCGTTAATTGTAGACGTCATTAGACGATTTCTGGTTTTGGTTTTGATTAGGTTCACAGCACTAAATATTCTTTCTGAACCTGCGTTTGCATGTGGCAATGACAAAACTTCCAACTTTCCAGAACTCATCTGGTGACATTAAATCTATTTGTGCGAATGTGTTTTCGGGTAAATTTGTGTTGGGTAAAAGTCGCCATTCGTCATCTATAGCCTGTTGCTCTTCGATTGTTTTATTAGTCATAATACATGGAACCTTTGACATTATTGGCAATAATGATGGTTCCGACGTTCTTAGAGAGTTAGAAGTAGCGTTTTTTGGTGAAAAAATATGTAACTTTTGTAATAATAAATCTTCAAAATCGTATCTCTTTTTAACTTGACAGCAACCAGTCTTAATAAAATCTCTAGCTCTATTTTGAAATTCAGCAACCAAATCTGGCCTTGTTTGAATGTTTGGGTTAGCCATTTCCGTCATCACATGCACTCGTAAATACACCTGGTTCACATTTATAAAATATTATTGTTTGGTAGGATCAACAGTGCTAAGGTCATTTTGGGTTATGTAGTCCCTTTTGATGTAGCAGAAGAGTAGTTCCTGATACGTTTCTCTCATTTTTTTGTCTAGTTCCGTTATAACAACGCCGCTTTTTTGAAAATATTCATTAAGATTTACGAATTTAGGCAGCACCCAACGCAAAAATAAAAAATATAATTTTGTAAACGGGTCGTTTAAGTCTTTGAATATTAGCTCAGTTGCCATAACACGTTCGTCTAGCCACTTTTTTGTGAAGAATAGTTTTAATGCTTCCCACTGTTCTAACATTCGGATGACAACAGATAAAAGAGAGAGCCAACGTGTTTGAGAAGGATGTAAAATCTTATGAACAAGGGTGTTGGTAGAAGCTTGAAACTCCACAAACTCAGCTCCACGTTTCGAACTGTTCTTGAAAAATCTATAGACGTTTCTGGCCAAATCTTCACAACGCCTTGGCAATTTTTTACACGCTTCGCTGGCACACAAGTGCAAAGAATGGCAAATACATTTAAAAATTATTATACCTGAGTTGCTTTCTTTAAAACGACTAGCAACAGAGTTATGTTTGCCCATCATAACGCTAGCACCATCAGAAGCAAATCCAATAATATTAGATAACGGCACATTTCGATCTTGAAAACTCTTTACTATAGAGTCATAAATTGCTTCACCCGTAGCACCCAGATTTGCAGCATCAAAATCATCTTTTTCAAACAAAGGCCGTAATTCCCAAAGTAAACTTGTTATTTTGCTTGTTTGTGGGTCGAATAGACGCACGACAATGCACATTGTCTTAACCGCTGATATATCAGTTGACTCGTCAACTAACACGCTAAACTTACTCTCTTAATATTTTTTCTAAATCCTTTTTATGGCCATCTCCAATAACGTTTTTAACTACACTTGTACATTTGGTTCTTTTTAACCTAATATCTGCAGCAATTTTTGAATCTGGTATCCCCGATTTTACAATTTCACTAAGGTGGTCCATGGCTTTATAGGAAATGTTGTGTTCCGCCATAAACCCACACAGCTTCAACTCTAGCTTTGCAACTGAATCAGAATGACTGGAACTGTCTTGAGACTTCTTGAAAAAGGACGAAATTGGTTTTGATGACAACTTACTTTGCATTTTTCTCAAATGTTCAGCATTAGACATGTGTCTTTTCAAAGTAGACGTTTCACAAGATATTTTAGCATCACATATTCGGCAATACGCTTTATAAATACTGTTTGGGTCTTCTTTAATCCAGTTCTTGAATTCCCCCTCTGATTCCCATTGTTTTCTATATTTTTGTGCTCTGTGTGTGGCTTTTTTAACTTTTTTAGGTGTTGAAGGACCTGAGTCTTCACAAGAAGACATCCTTTTGTTACTAATACTTCAAAAACTAAAAACTCAACTAAACCATAAAACACGAGATCGCAAACAAAACAATTATTATGTTGTTCGGCTCCCCAGCCGAACAACATAAGCGCTAGCTGTCACTCAATCGGGACTTCCCCGACTTCCTCATTTCTGTGTATAGACTATAGTAAACAGTGCCACAGAATATAATACATTAGAGCGTTTTTTTACCGCCTTTTTCGGGAGGGATCGTAATGTATAATTGGATATAGGATTATAGTTGGATTTAAAAAACATTTCATTTTTTCTTTTTTTTTCCTAAACTACCGGCTTTTTTCTTTTCCTAAAAACGATCGACTCCGAAATCTGTGGATTTCATTTTTAGTGCCTTCAAATTCCTTCCTCATTGGACTCTCTAAAAAGCAATTGTTACGGAAACGTGTCTGTGAAAAACATTTTGACAAATATCAGTTTGACCATGAAGGTCGAAGATTGCGTTATTCGTATCCATGCCTGCTTACTTCGAAAGAAATAACCCATGGTGTTCCACTTTGTGCAACTGGTGAGTTCTTTTAATCCTTGGAAAAGAAATTAGTAAGTATATTTTAGTTCGAGGGATGGTGCCACATTGGTATTTTGACCATCTCCTCAGTACGCGTGGTGATTTTACACGCCTAAAGATGCCAATTGATGACGCTCGGGTTCGATCACCGAGAACAGTATTTTATGTGATTAACCATGTATCATGATATTTTATTATGTTCTTTAAGGTGGACTAACATCCATAATTCAAACAATTTAAAAACCTAAATTTATTGTAATTAAATATTGCAGTTCAAACCAAAGTATTTGTGAAAAGTGTGAAATACAATTTTAATGTGTTAGAACTGAATTATGACTACAAAACATCTTTTAGTTAACATATTATTTTGCCATGTGTATGTTTAAGGTAACTCAATAAATACATATTTTTCAAAATGGGATGTAAAGTTGGAGCACAATTATTTCAATCAGAGAGATGAGGAGGAGGATGCCACAAATCCATTATTGGATATTTCACAAGATGGTATTTATTACTAGTTACTTAATATATATCTATACTTATTTGATAACAACCTAATAACAAATTTAATAAATAATGAAATAAAATTTGATTGTGGATAACCAGACACCTGAGGACATTTGAGAAAATAAAGATTAATCAATTAAAATCAAACTAAGAAGATCTGGCAAAATAATCTCACTGGGCTTTTCTTCCATTTTAATCAAAATTATATTTTAATGTTTTTAAAATCAAAATGATACAATCAGATTAATTTCTTAGAGGTTGACATTGATTTTTTGTATGTTCATGGGTGGCAGTGATAGTTCACTATCAGGTGACTCGCTACTAGTTTACCTCTCCTAATAAAAAAGGGCTAAAGTTTTATTTTTTTCAGAATGGAATATCTCAGTTGAACATAATTACTACCAACAAGCAGATAATTGATTGGGGATTTTGTGATAATCAATATCACAAAATCCCCAGAAGTTGTTGAAAGCACAGGTGAGTGTTGGTGCACCACTATCCTATAAAAATATATTTCAACAATTACATCAATAAGGTTCAGATCTAGTTTCGAAGGAACCAAAGGAACAATTGGCTTTGCTTGGTCCAAAAATATGTCCAATGAAAAAATATATATCAATTGATATAGTTCTAATCCTAACCTCTGATGTTGCAGGTGTGTTGTGATTACTTACAATCAAGTGACCCACCTGCTTGTTAGCCTCCTTAACATAAGAAAATGTATAATAAAACAATCAGATTTTAAATAATATGCATATAAGAAATAATACTTTTAAAAGTATATATTTATTTATATTACATATATTTATTTTCAAAATTATTTATCTGCATACATGAAACAAAACCGTGTTAGTTAAAACACTCAAAACTGACAAATGGCTGTCCTATTTTTATAATAATTATTTTCATTGTAATATATACAAAAATGAAATGACATAAATTATGGATATTTAAGTTTTTTAATACGGTGACAGAACAAACAATTTTGTCGATGTAATTATCTAAGTTTGCAGCGGTTGCGTTTGCGATGGACCTTAGTTCGAATATCTTATCTAGATATGACGTAGTGAGTAATTTTTGTCCTCATATTTTGAGATGAGATTATTGAAAACAATCATGTAGTTTTCACCGTAAATACTAAGACCCGTACAAGCATTAATTTTTCCGTATCATTGAGTTTTTGGTTGTTGTGGACTGTATTTAGAAAAATAGAATAGAACAACGGCCAGTTATTGGCTTCGCCGTCAAATGTTGGAAGTTCGATACGCGGTAATTTAGGCTTATCAGGTTCCAGAAGAGATTTTGATATCTCGCACTGTGAAGCTGATGGTTTTAATTTTGTAAGTTGTCGTTTTATACGACAAAACAAATCCTCAAATGCGATCAGAGACTGAAAACTAGGACTGTAGTCTGGATTTATCGATAATTCCAAATTATTAATTTTGTATAAAATTTCTTTAAAACTTTCTTTTAAAGAATCAAGCGTTTCCGTTTGAGCGAGAAATTCTTCTATCACGTCTTCACTATTCAAATTATTTGAAGAATTAAAAATAGTTTGAAGTCTTTCGAAATAAGTTGTGTGTTCAGCCCTTAATACTAATAATTGTTTAGACAATTCTGTTTCCTTTCTAGACATTATTAAGAATACCTAAATGTAAATACTATTATATAAAACGATTAACTATTAAATAAATGAATGCGATATAAAATATCGAAAAATGCGGGTAAGATGCGGTTGAGATGCGATAAATGCGATAAGACTATGCGACTGCCATGCGTTTGTACTTTTCTTTGCGAAACAATGCGATATGAAATTAAACTAAACGAAATACGAAATGCTAACTAAATACGAAATTAATTATGCAAGTAATAGACATCTACAATTAACGATATCCGGGCGAAGGTACCAAAAAAAATGTGTGCGCGTGCGATTGGTTCGACGTAGACGCCGCGGGGTAATATGAAGATTAGCTTAATTTACTATCTATTATGCCTAAATTACCTATATCTATTTACCCTTTGCGATCTGAGCTGCGGAACCTGGACGATGGAATGAAAGGAAAAGGACTCACCTCGTGCTGATCGTTGCGATTATCTGCCACGTAGCTTCCACCTTTTCACCAACACTTCACAGTCTTCAATATATATTTATGTACTAAATAAATAATAGTCCAGGTATGTCCAGAACCTCAGTCGAGCAGGCAATAGCGAATTACACGGGGACAAGCGCGTCCTCCCTTATGTAAATTACTAACACGACGTGCGACGGGCAATTACTGTCCGGCGATCAGCGAGGCTTATGCGTTATATGTGAGGAAGGGATGAGAGGGCAAAGAGTGAGACGGAAAAGGATATGCGGATACAATCCTACAGCTCAGGCGCAAACAATATTTAATCAGTATTTTCACATAATTACTCATAGTTTTAGTGTAATATTAAATGTCTTAAAATAGTTCTTAATCTAAATTTATTTTCAGTGTATGCTATATTCCTTGAATTATAAAATGCAAATGTTTCAATTGTGTAAAATCAGTACATCAAAATTAACTGTCCACTAATCATGTGATATTTCGTGACTTTATACGGACCTTTCCCCCTCCCTATGGATGGCTACAAAATAGTACGGCTCTTAATCAACATATTCTGAGGTGTAATATTAAATGTTGTGTAAAAACTTATCTGATAGCACTAAATATAATTTATATCTTTCTTTTACTTGTAAAAGAAAATAGAGATAATGTAAAATAAGTCTATTTAATGCACAGAAGAATTAACGTTATAGTGTTGCCATATTTGTGTGTATATTGCACCCTCAGTAATATATTTCAAAAATTTTGTAAAGTGTGATTCTAAATGCTAAGGGCACAAAAATGATAATTATGACAGGTTAGAAATTGACTGAAAAAGAAATCTCCCAAAATTTCACAATCATAAATAATAAGCATGTTATTAGAAGAAAAAAAAGCTGTGATGTAGGAATCTAGAATCTATTATGTAGCCATTCAATCAAAAACCTACATTTTTGGATTGTGCCCTTATATTACTAAGGGTTTAAACAGATGTAGCAAATATATTATATGAATCTTACCTCTAATAGTAATATTTTGAATGTCGTTTTCAAGTTCGCACTGAACTTCTTTTTCATTCACATCATTCCTTTGCTGAGGCACACTCTCAGCAGAACATGATGAGCTTGAAAAGTTAATTAACAGTTGATCTTCTTTCGGGATCTTACGTTTTAGTTTTTCTGGTGGACACTGATTAGAGCAAGCCTGAGAAGTGGAAGGTTGTGGCTCGCTCAATGTGTCCATCAAGTTGTAAGTATTTAGGAAAGGTTGCGGTGCAACACAAATAGGCATCAATATATTCTCTTGTACTGGTGTATAGTCTATATTACTTGTTGATCCTGTAAAAAATAGCATAAAATGTTCATTTTATATTATACAAGACAAGCAAATATATATGTATTTGTAAAATATGCATAGTATGAAGTAGAGTAGCAAAGGGGAGATTAAAAGTTGAAATCACTAATGTTGGATATATTTTGGATATGCTATGACATTGTGATTTTTGCAATAACATTTCTTATTTACTTAGATATTACTTTAGTAATTGCTGTATTTGAGTTAGAAAAATGCAAGCTTAGCCTTTTTAAGGTTCCATACCTAAAGTGTAAAAATAGAACCATTTTACTAAGACTAAGTTGTCCGTCAATTTGTGTATCTGTCACCGGGCTGTTTCTCGTGAACAGCTAGACAGTTGAAATAATGTTTTTCTATACAACAACAACAACAACAATTACCAAAAATAAAGGGGCTCTCATACAACAAATGGAATGAAACCTTTTATGTGAGAATCCAATTTGCATTTGGCCGGTTTTTATGATATAAGATAAGCAAATATGTGTGTAGTATATGTATATAAAATGTTATAAAATGTAAATAGTATAGATAGGCCACTGTATCAAAAGGAAGATCAGAGTTGAAAACCACAAAAAGAAAAACTATGTCTAGTGATGTGTCTTGTAAATATTTTGGATATGCTATGACTTTACTACATTTAGTTATTGTGACAAGGTTAGAGAAAAGCAACTTGACTTTAATATATACTTAATTATTAATAATAATTGGTAAACATCATACTTCACAATGTCACTTAATTTTAATTATTGATAACTTCTTTTAAATAAATTAAAGTAAGAGAAACAAGACATAGTCACCATTTTCAATACCTGTTGATCATCATTGTATATAAGTTGAAGTATAACATAGCTTTAAGATAACTTGAAACAAGTGCAGAATTTGCAGCAGAATCCATTCCCAGAATCAATATTCAGTTTCTAGTTTTGTATATTAAATAAGTCATATTTATGCGATAAATTGTAATTTTTTTTAACTTATAAAGATATAACATACTAACCTAGTTTTCCAACACTAAGATTAAATTCTGTTATAAGATATGTAAACTCGTCTAGTTGCCTCATGCAGCTAAGGAATTGTTCCTTCAGTACTGATGGATCACAGTTGAGTTTGTTCACAAAACCTTTTGCCTAAAAGTATTAAATAATTATAATTAAAATGATTGCCTTTGTGGTGTAATGGTATGGCTGTCGCCTTTTAATACTGTTAGCCACGAAGATTCCCAGGTTCAATTCCCATGTTGGACAACTTTTCTTGATGTTTTTTAGATTTTTCTGAGTAAGCATTACATTGCTCGGGATTGGAATGTGACCATCATTAGTCATGATTAGTCAAAGTGATAGGCTTGCCTGTGGGGTGTTCTAGTATATCTGTTGGACTTACGAGTCGTAGATATAATAGCACACCTCTGCCTACCCTACTAAGGTACTTTTATCGAAGGTAACAACGAAAACTGAAAGCTACGGATCATAAAAAGCCAATTGTATTTAAAATGAAGTCACATTTTTATTCGCGTTGTTCTTAACAAGCTCTTTCATTTGATACCCATATTGTAGAAGTGCTTTAAAATTAACTATTCCACCTTCTTGGATGGACTGTCAAATTAGGTTTAAATTGACATCACAACATTTTTCAAGTTGCTCTTTAAAATCACTTTGTTCTAACTATTTAAAAGTTATTTTAATTAAAAGTTTTATGATTTCAATAATATTTTGATAACACATTTTTAACTCCTGTTGTAATTCTTATAAACATTATTTCCTTTATCTAATTGTTGCCTATCTATCCAGAAGTGTAATTGCATATTTTAACGAGTGCTTAGTACTTTGTTGCACCATAAATTGTGCCTACTTTAAGTTCAAATTTAATAAGTACAAATATGTTACTCTACTAGTAAATTTTTGTAAGATTAGTCTTTAAAGCATCTCTATTAAGATATTTAGTACTAGACGAATTTCTTATTTAATTATTTTTTTTACACATTTCTAAAATAATATACTAAAATAAAAGTAGCCATTCTTTATTACATTAGTTGTCTGCCAGTGAATGTCCAGTCAAAATCGGTGTTTCAGTTTAGTGGGTACAAACAGACTGACAGAAAAAAGTTCTATAAAATGTTGTTTTGGTATATGTACGTTGTATTGGGTTTCTAGGCCACAGATGCTCTGTTATGATGGGATAGTAAAAACATGGTACTGATATACGATTGGTTTTAGTAATAAAAGGGTACAATAAAGTTTTTATAAAATACCTGCATTTTTAGATTTTCAATATTTTGAATGGAATTATCACATTTTTCCAAAAAGATGTTAATTCTTGCTTCCATTTCATTTCGTCGATGCAACGCTAAAGTTGCAAGGTCTATAAAACTCCTAAAATGAAAATTATAATTGTAAATATTCAATAATACAAGAATACGAACAACTTTTGTGTTAATTCTATAAGTTTAATAATTACATTTTTAGTTTTTATAGTAATTTAGAAGGTGGATTTGATTCAATTTAAGAGTATTTAATAATGCTTACATTTTTTTTAAGTAAACAACTCGACTTTCAAGCGAATAACAATAGACACGTTGTGATTTGACAGTGTAGAAATGTTGGTTGATAGGATTTGGGAAGTGTCACTGGTCAGTGTCACAAGCTACTACAGACAACTGACATACACTATCAGTGCTGCCATTTTATATTTAAAAAGTTGGTGAATGAAAATAAAAATAAAACTACACAGGTTCTTTTAAGAGAAATTGTGATAGAATTATGAAATATGTATACATTCTGTAAATACAGTCCGTGACACTGTACATTCTATGCTATCTAAACCAATTCCGCAAGGGAAGACATGTAAAAATTAACAAGCTGGGTAAAAAAAACTACGAATCTAGTAGTAGTACAATACTAAAATTGCAACTTTGCTTTAACCATACCAGGAAAATGATAATATTTGACATTTGACAATGACCTTGGGAATATCGACCATATATGGGATGCAACATGGATGGGATGTTTGATGACCATAGCCAACGTGACGTCGTTATACTAATGTGGACTTAAAAATATATTTATAAAAAGCCTTGTATCATATTTTTAAATTTTTATTAAGATTACTGTTTTAGGTATGAATGTTAAATTATTCTTTTAAATCATTTTTTATATTTCTCGATCCAGTTAATAAACTTAATTTTTAGTAATGCTACTCTATCATAGATGTCACTTTACAATATGTTGTTAGTAGTGCTAATCGCTAATAGATGTCATGAAAAGTTTATTTTAAAATTATTAAGATATGATAACTAGTTAGCTCGGAGTTCTGGCGGGATCGAAAAAGAAATTAATGCATTTTTCATAATAATTGAATTTCGTGCAAATTGAAAAATAGCCCAAAGAGAAATTCAATATTCGTTGCCAAATCTCACTCGATGAACAATTAATGTAAGGATAGTAGGTAGTCATTTTAATTTTTACCAAAGTTTGATATGACTTGGGAACTATTTTTTTTTTTCAATATTTGACATTCTGAAGATTTTTAATATATGGCATTAAATGATTTTTGTTAAGATAAAATCATATTAATTTAGGGTAATGGGTAAATAAGGTAAATACCGTCTTACCAATATCTGAAACCTTAATCAGAAATAGGTAAGACGGTAGATCCCTACCTGGGCAAGTTGCTATACATCACTCTACCATCAGTGCTTCGCTTGCTGCCTGGTAGGGGGCAATAGAGGGACCCGAACCAACACGGGAAAAGAAATACATAGAATTAGAATAATAACAAAATAACTTGAGTTATTTTTAACCGACTTCAAAAAAAGGAGGTTTGGCAATTCGGCTATATATCGATGGCCCCAACGAATAAATGTGCAAGAGCTCTTACCCAAAAATTTTTTTTTTTATATTTTTCGTTTCTTTGACCCTTTATACACCTATGGAATTTTTTATCAATATTTTATACGTAAAATGAGGCTTTTAAAGCAGCATATTCGTTTATTGTACGGAAAAAATATTTTCATATTACATGAATAACAAAACATGTTCCTATTGTATAATTTTTATTCCTTGGAGTACACATTTATGAACCTGTTAAATCAATTACCCACTTATGTCTCTCCTCTCCTTTGGATAATAACTACTTACACGTTTATTCTTGTAAAAATGAAAATAAATTTTAATTGTAATGCTTCATTTTATACAATTTAATTTTGATCATTAATTTGTATTTAAATTACAGATAGGTATTCATTATCTTTTACTAATTTCTCTCGTATTGTCTACTGTTGTAAAAATTAAATCACTAATACTAAACTAGTGTATCGCCAGACGATAATAACATTATATCACCACCAAACTAACATTGAATTGAATTAAACGTTATTGAATCGGAATAATAGAATTGCAATTATTAAAAAAATTCAACGATAATCACTCTATCGACTCAATAAAAAATAGGTTTCATACCCTCGCCGAGTGTTTTATATATTAATAAATATTACGATCTTAGTAGTATATCCAATTTAGATGGTGTTTTCGTAATGTTGAAAATATAAGCATATTACAGCATTATGCAACTACAGGATCGAATGGAAGAGCCCAGACTCCTAAACAGACAACAAAAGAAAGAAAAATAAATTCTTTTTGTGCGAAGAGCAGAAAAACAAAGCTTAAGGCTTTATTTTTGTTAAGTAAAAGTTACCAAAGTGTTAGAGCTAAAAATACCTACAAAAATATATTGGACTACCCTTACGAAAAGATATGTGAAAATATGAGGAATAAAATTTTTTAGAATTTTCGGATAATAAATGCCACTATCTTTCACGGTCCCCCCGTGAAAGATAGTGGCATTTACTTAAATCCATTTTATCGCCATGTTAAAAAACACGCCTTAAGAAATTAACCACCGTAGAACGTAAAATAATCGTACTCAAACATTACCTAAAATACCAACTCCTTGATGATACTAATTCTATGACTAAAAGTTGTAAAATTATGTTTTTGAATACCTTGTCCATTCCACAGCAAGTAGTATACACACCAATTGATAAATTAGGAGATGACTGATGAATGATTGATGTATATAAAATACATCGACTATATATTTTAGAATGGATAGCACAAACACCCAGTATAGCCAAACATGCAAAGCAACCAAACGGCAACATGAAATAATATTTAATACAAAATTTAACATTTGCTTCTACGATCTTAAAAAAGATTTATGTAATTTATGTTAAAGTTACCAAATTTCTGAATCTGATAATGAAAATCACTTGAAGGAAAAGCAATTGGTTAGGCAATCAAAGAAACAAGAAAAAAAATTGTTCAAATGACAGTGTTAAATACCCCTTAAAGTGAATTGGGTATTTTTCATTATAAGCAAGAATATCTGGTATACAATTGCACAATCCATAATTTTATAGAGATGAAAGGTTACTGTCATGTCTGGCATTATCACATTGCGAAAAGTTTACTTTAGCCACAGTTTTTCCTCGTGTTTTTTCGGGTTCTCTGTGGTAACAGGCAGCTCGTAAGAGGCGAGCATATGTTAACTGGATCATTTCAAACATGACACTGGTGATAGAGTGCTATGCAGCAACTCGCCTGAGTAGGGATCCACCACCTAACCATTTCTGCCGCCATAATGACATTGTCGTGCTTCAGTCCGGAAGGTAGGGTAGCTGGTAGACTTCCACATGCAGCCTAACAGCCCGACCATAGACAGTGACGCATCTATATTATCCCATAAAAAAATCGAAGACGAATTACAAGAGATGCAAACTATCACGAGGACTAATTCAAGAAGGTGACGAGGAGAACCTATAGAAGACGTTGAATGTATAAAACTTGCATTCACTGAAAATGTACCCATACGTCTTCCTCTTTACAAGGATTGTGTGACTCAGGAGCCATACCAAACCATTTCCAAGGTTTCTACAGAAATCTAGTGCCATTAGAGTAAAATTCAGTTACAAGCGATAGTGGCAAGGGAAATTAGTAGGGTAGCTGGTAAACTTACTCACACAAGAGGCTTACCATACCAGCCTCAGGTTGGCAACGCACTATTTCCACCTTTGGTGTCTATAGGCGACGTGTATTTCTCACCATCAGGAAATCTGTCTGCTGGTTGGCCTTCCAATATCATAAAAAAAGGAAACTGGGATCTGATGATGGCATCCTAGATAAATTTAGGGGAGCTTTCTAATATTGTAGGAGCAATTAGTATGTTTGTTATATTTTTTTAGATGCGAAGTATGTATTTATATAGGTATTTAATTATTTTTACCGGCAATCTCAGAAACAGCTTTAACGATTTTGATGAAATTTGGTGCCTAAGGGTTTTGGGGGTGAAAAATTGATGTAGATATATCTTGAAATGAAATATCTGAAATCACGTCATATTTTGTAAGACTGTCGGTAGCACTTGAAGTAAAATAGTATTGACTCCGGTTTCGTAGACTTACCGTCAGATGGCAATTTTTCAAAGTGAGAGTTGACAAAAAAGAACTACCAAGCTAAGCTCGGTTGCCCAGCTACTAATAATTAATATCTTAAATAGAATTGTGTAAAACTATACTACAAATAAATAATATACCTAATACAAACTAAGTGACAATTTGTTATAAATGTTATTTTCATTTAGATAAAAATAAAACAGCTATACTTAGTTATGCATAAATTATATATTACGAAATGATTTAAACGTTCTATGAAAAATAGGTGACAGCATTAGCTTGCTTTTGAAATTAATTCACCAAGTATTACCTTTTTTATTGTAACCAAATTATTCCTAAAATAATACATTATTTGCAAAAGCATAGAACGCTATATAAACATGATATTAATCCTTTTTCAAATAAATATAAGTAATTCATTACAGACACTTAATTTTAAATATTTTACAATATTTGGAGTACTAGGTAGGTACCTACTCAAATATAGTAAAATATTAGTTTTCTTAAAATAGTTTTTAAAGTGAAACTACCGCATACAGATAGTACATAATAATTTTATTCCTAAACATAAAACGATTACTTACTTATTGGTATATTTTTCATCTATTTTCTAAGTTTTTAGCTTTATGTTTCTTTATTATGATACTGACAGCAACGCCATCTACCGGATCCAATTGTTTTTTTTAAATCACCCAGGACACAATCGAAAAATAAGCAAAAAAATTCAACCTAATCGGTTCTGCCGTTTAGAAGTTAAGTGAAAAAAATGAGTACAGAAGGTATATATTTTTACTTCTCGTTGTCCTATTACCTGATTTCCTGTAGGAATGAAGCATTTTACTGCCATAAAGTAGCCTATGTTTATCAGGGATAATGTCGGATTATAGAGGTAAAATATTTTTTTAAATCGGTCCAATAGTTTCAAGCCTATTCAATACAAACAAACAATCAAATATTTCCTTTTTATAATATTAGATTTGATCTAACTTTATTGTTTCTTTTTCTGTTGCTCCAAATATTGGTTGGTAGAAAATGATATACCTACGCATTAATATCTCGCCATTTGTGTATCACATTAGCTGTGCCCGCGACTTCGTCCGCGTTAATATATTTAATTATTTAATTTATTACATTTCTAAAATAAAACTTTAAAATAAAAGTGACGTGACTGTGACTTATTATATCAGTGTATATGTAGTGAAAGTGCCGCCAAAATCAGTCTAGCCGTTTCAGAAATTAGCGGGTACAAATAAACAAACAGACCAATAGACCTACATAGAGACAGACGGACAATAATTCTCAAAAATGTGGTTTTCGTATATATGTACCTTGTACATATACATATATTATGCATTTAGTAAATAGCTGTTATTTTAATATTACATACAGACACTCCAATTTTATTTCTTTGTATATATCTTTGTATTAGTACATAACTTATATTGACCTTATTCTGATGCACTGTGTACACATACATAATACATGTAGCTATAAGCATTTATTTCAACATTACAGACACTTGAATTTTAATTTTATTTGTATATATACTTCCCGTCACGAGAAGCGATAATTTTTGTAAACAAACTTCTTTTACCAAGAAAATATTGTTACTGCGTGACAATAATGAACTGACCATATTCAATCGAAGTAAAAATATATACAGGTTATACGAAAGTAATAATTGCTTAATTTAAATCGCGGATTTTGTTGTTATTATTAATTTTGTTATCATTTTGTTACTGTTGTAAGTTTTGTTAATTATTGCCTTAATTTTATCGTGTTTAATTATTTGTTATTGTGTATTTACGTATAATGGAATATATGAATAATAATAATATCATTATTATTTCTTATTCCATTCGATTTTTTCTTCGGATGCTTGCAGCAATCCCTTTATTGAAATTATTAGAATTCATTAAATATTTAAAAAAATGAACACTTTTTTTCCTTTAACCCAAATGTTGCGAACTTCTGTACGTTTGTTTACATAATTTATGCCTTCTCGTGACAGATAGTATAGCTACGAATAGTTTGATGTCTTTCGCCGTTATAAAAAATTTTATAAAAATGACAATAGTATCAAATATGAGTTTGACAGGTGGTATAAAGTGCACCGGGTCATTTAGTCAGAATTAAATATTCCTTTAGAAATTGCTTGTGACCTAGAAGGCTCATGTTGTCAAGAGAACTAATCCAGATAATAAACTATTTACACCAAAGCAGATATAGATTAATTGAATGTCGAGACTGTTCTCAATCACTCACGATCCGATTGATGACCAGATGAACTATCAATCATGTGACACAAATGAACAAATGTAAGAAACGTATTACATTGAAAATAAGTTAATTCCAGAGCAAAAAAGGCAGAGAAATAAATAGCACGCATAAATCTTCACGCCAGATCCTTTGCGAGGTAAGCAGAGAGTATCCAAGTGTCAGGATTCATGCATGCCTATGCCTAAAGAACGATGAACAGTGGGAGATCAAACTTTTTAGTGTAGCTGAAAGCATCTGTCAATAAAATTATACATATCAATAAAACGTAGAAAATCTTATTCTGTTACTAACACATTGTATATTTTACACATTCCTTAAACAAATTCGAAAATAAAAGTAATCCAAGCCATTCTTTATTAAATTATCTGTCTTTTTTCTATAGTATAAACATATAGACAGCGAACAGGCACACGGGTCTCCTGATGGTAAGAGACAACCGTGGCCTATAGACACCATTGATGTTGTAGGTG
>DVZL01002258.1:0-15752 GCA_018236625.1 Lasaia peninsularis
GACTCTTGACACCACCCTCGGATAACACGCGAGCTATTTGGTCGTGGAATGTCAACCTAGGTCTCCCCGGATACCTACATCCATCCACATTCGCATTCTATATCTGTTTTGTCAATCTTTTATTCTTTCTACGTGACTGAACCATAGGAGCATGCCCTTTCTCATTTTTACACCGACACTTTCTTTCAATCCCACTCTTTCTCTAATCACACTATTACTAATGCGGTCTGCGAGCGTTACTCCACACATCACTATTTATTTTTTCATATTGTTTTTTTCATTTTTTTATAATTGCACTTCCGAGAAAAAGCAAGTTCGGTGTAAGTACTTGTAGTATTGTTATCTGAAAAACAGTTCACCTGGGGTTGGATTTGTGCCCGATGACTTGTAATATCGTCGGTATGTATCTCTACCTACCCGTTCAGGGAAATGGGAACGATGATATTTATGTTAGTATTACCTTGTTTCTTTGTTCGTTGTACGCAAGCGTTTGTCTCTTTAGTTGTATAAATCTAATGTAATATGTTGTTCTTTTTCCGATCGAAACCTTAACACAAAAAGTCCGACTTTTGTTCATTTAACGCTTGTGGAGGACTAGCTTTTGAATTGACAAAGAGAGCACTTTAGGAATACAGCAGATTTTGTTACTGTAGTGACAGCTTTATATTACTCCCGGATTTCCACTCAAGGGGTTCCTGAAGTGGAAATCCGGGATGAAAAATATTCACCGCTGTGTGTAACGATACGGCTGTTGCCTGTTAAGGTTTCGGGTTCAATTCCCAGGTCGGGCAATTTTTCTTAAATGTTTTTCAGATTATTCTAAGTTGGACATATCCCGGGATTGGAACGTGCCCGAAGTGACGATAGGTTTGCCACCTATCACATCATGGGCCCTAGTACCTTGGCTAATCGTGAGTGTTGTAGTATATCTACTGGACTTACGAGTCATGGATATACTAACACACCTCTGTCTACCCCTTCAGGGATAATAAGCGTGGAGATACTTTTATTTTAATTGATATTAAGCTTTTCGAATCAACAGAAAACTGTTCAAGTGAAAAAAGTAGCAAAATAAAATTCTTGTTATACAATTTTGAATCTTAAAGCAGTGGAAGTTTAATATGAATATATTAAAAAATACCGTACGCAAATTTTGATGCTCTTACACTCACACATACCCATGCAGGCTGATAGAGGCTAATTAGAGTCAATTATAAGTACTTCAACTGTAACTCAAAGTTTACTTCCAAATTTCAAGTTTGCAGTATAAAGACCGCTGAACAGTTTATGTTACGAGTTCGTAAATGGGAAATCTATGTAATTGATGTCCATTAACATATTGTTCATTGAACTATTAAGATCTTTTACTTTCAAGAAGCTAAAGGACTATCTGGAGATTACCCATCAAAGACCTGTTTCTCTACTGTGTGTATCTCTACTGTGGTTCATAACTAACCTCTAATATATAGTTGCCTATATAATGATTATGATATTTTAAATAACAAGCACCCCACGCTTTTTACACATTATTAAGATCATTCTGAAAATATACCATACATAGAACCACTAGCCCATCGATTCTCTTAAAGAGTATAATTCCAAACTAATGATGTAATTAACTGATTTAAAATCAATTCCCTCCTTCAGGTACCCCTTATACAAACGTGTAGACATACCTAATGACATTCATTATTTTCGCATTGACTTACCCTATTCACTTCCCGGCAGCAAATTTGTATTCCACCATTATATTTGTTATGACAACAGTTTAAAAGATAGCGATCCTTTCGCACGATTAAATAAAAATTAATTTTATGTCAAGGGGGCTATTAAAGTTGGTCAATATTACATGTTAAGGACGTACGATATTGAACTCTATTTCAAGGCCGTCAGAGTACTTTTTGGTTGTTAAAAGGAAGAACCCTTTGCAAATAATAAAAATGTACCTACTATCTTGATTACATCACTTTTGATTGTTACGTTTAATAAGTACTGTGATAATTGTTTATTTGCAATTTATTTACTAGTTTTATTCCGCGGTTTTACCCGCTATTACTTATGTAAGGTTTTAAATGAGAAACACATTTACGTTTTCAAATAGGTATAACTTATAATTGAAAATTATGTTTGAAATAACCAACACGTTTCATTTTTTACAGCATCATCATCAGAATTTAGAATGTAGTGGTTGAATTTAAATTTCTAGAAAATAAAATAAATAAATCAAAATAACAAGTTGGCCTACCCGGAAATTGAACCCGGCTCGTTCGACGACAAATGCGACTAAACTTCTAGTAGTATAGGATAGAACACATTTAATTTCATTATCACGTCATCTATTCGTTAGTCTCGCTAAAACTCGAGAACGGCTGGACCGATTGCACTAATTTTGATTTTGAATTAACTGTGAAAGTCCAGGAAAGGTTAAAAATTGAGTAGATATGAAAAAATATACCTATCAAAATAACAAATTCGTTTTCCTTTAGAAACTAGGTATGTATTAATACCTGTCAAACATTTAATGTGGTTCCGAAATCAATTGAATTTAAAAGTCGTTCAGAAATCAAATTATTTTTAAATTTAAGTTGTTTTCATTACTTTGCTTTTGAATATAAATTTGATTTTCGTACCCAATAAGTGCGGGCGGTACGAAGTTCGCTGAGAAAGCTAGTAGACTACATAATTATAAAATTTACTACGGGATCTAAACGAGGCCATTCGCCTTTGAAGAATGAGGTCCCGGGTTCGATTTCTAGATCGGAAAACCTATTCTATAAGTATTTTTGGTTTATCTGAAAAACGTTGGCTGGATTAAGATTTGTATCCGATACGGCGAAGATCTTGGCACCTGTCACATCATATGATCTAATATCGTCGGCTAATCGTTAGTGCATAAGTATGTACCATTGACATGCCGGAAAGTTGTAAAATTTTACTGGCGTTTTGTCCATAGTTTATTTTATAATGTCAATAAAACTACGGTTTGAATTGAAAACATGATAATAATTTGTGTGAAAATTTAACGCGCCGGCACCTTAAATTTTATTGAAAGCGCACACTTATACCGTCATTGGTAGGCGCATGTAATATATCTGTCTGTCCGTCCGCCCGGACACTTGTCGCGCCAGATATAAAACGATTTACACTGCCACACTTACCGAGTGATACATTACCGGCCGTTTAATGAATTACGGTCCGTTCCGGACGGAACGGACGGTTACCTAATCTGAGGGATTCGAGACACACAGCAACTGCCATCTTGCCTCTGCAACCCAGAGACGTTCAATCCTAGATTAGGTCGAATTCAATGAATCTGGGTTTCCTCACGATGTTTTCCTTCATCGTAAGAGCACTCAGAAAATTTACATTAGTTAAAAACAGCTACATGATGGGGTTCGAACCAAATCCTCGATTAAGTAACGCATTACTTTTGTACGACAAGATATGTACATTTTATACTTTATTTCCTCGTATAAACAATAAACAAGCTAACAAACAAACAAGAAATACAAAATATAATCTAGTTAAATTCACACATAGATACGTATAGTACAGATACGTCAATCGATTCGGATCATCTTGTCAATGTTACAGCAATTACATAAATTTTTTTCGCTAAACTTGGTAAAAACATCCTGACCACAGGACAACGAGCACCTACAGCATCTATATAGTGTTTATAGTCCACGGTTCTCCTGATGGTGAAAGAGCCGTGTGCTTGTTCGCTGTCTTGTCTCATAAAAAATGGTTACATTTTTCGGTGCTAAAAACACAAGCGTACAAAGTGCTCAGCATTTTGGAAGGCCTATAACTATGCGGGAGACCATAGGTAAATTCTAGGGACTACTGGCTTTCTGGAAAGAGCTGATTAATGTCGCATGATGTCGTAGACTCACAAAGGCTAAGTGCGATGGATTGTCCGCTGATAAAAAAAGTCAATATTTATTAATACAGTATATATATAAAAATATTATTTAATGCTCAGTAGGAAACATGATTTGCCAAATTACATAACAAATGAATAAGATATTTGGCAAAGATCTTGTTAATCTTGCGCTATTGAAGGGCTGTGAGGTTTTCAAAAGAAATGCCTGTTGGTCCCAGACGAGAGTAATACAGAGTTCATGACATCGGACATTTGGGCGATTTCCAAGGGAAGCTGCGGTCATTATGTTCCGGATAGTGTTGAGACTAATGTCGATATTGTAGCCTCAGAGTATCGATATTGATATGATTGTAATATAAAATATACCTCTACAATCTACGCAGTCTTAGCTATTTGTAGTGTTAAGGTAACCTATTACCATCTGTCTGGTATATCGGATACGTTTTTGGAGAGGGTTAGCGGTAAACTTATTTGCGAAAGAAGCTTTACATTTCAGCCTTACTTAGGCAAAGCAAGATTTTAATTTATTACATAAAATAGACTGACAAAGGTTGTGTACCGATGTCGGTGTAAACAGGTATGTTACATATTTAAATATTCTATTCGTGCATATGAGATTTTAATTTAAAATTGTCAAAAAGGACTGCGTGTCTACAATAATAATATTGAGGTCGGTTACAAAAACGCTTCCGACCTATTGTCGATTTATTTGTTCGTTTGTCACAGAAAAAGCTCTGACAAGTCAGAAATTTTTATTTGCTTCTTTAAAAATTATAAAAAACAACCAAACTAAAAAAATGCGTTTTTGTATAGGAACACCATTTATATACTGAATCCTATAGAAGAGATTTAAATAATTTAGATATTTCAATGTTACTATAACTCTTGACTCACTTTAAACATTTTATCGAAAAAACTCAAACTATTTGGTAGTTTTAAGGACTCACAAATGAAAACATCGATATGTGTCAATCCCTAGTGTGAAGGCTTCCAAGGTTTCCAGACAGACAAACGACCGTCAACTCTCCTTTGCCAAATTTCATTTGTTCGTGATTATATACTTACGTTATTTACTGTATTTTCCTATCTCCCCTTCCGAGTTGATCACCCCTTTACTGAATAACGAATTTATTCTGAGAAAATTCTTTTTTTCGTATTATTGTACTAGCTTTCCGCCTGCGGTTTCTCCCGAGGAATAATCGAAGCGCAATTTTTTTCCGACTTATAATACTTGTTGCGTAAAAATATACCCTCTTTTTATGAAATATTTTTTGTACAGTTTCATTAAAATACATTCAGTAGTTTTTACGTGAAAGAGTAACAAACATCCATACATCCATCCATGCTTAGAAATTTTCGCATTTATAATATTAGTAAGATATATTATACTTTCAGAGCCTCGGTGTTTTAGTGGTTCACGCTTCAGACTTTAGCTCCGGTAATTAAGACCCCGCCATGTATTAATGAGTTTTTCTAATTTATGTACATTATCTATATGTTCTACGGTGAATGAAAACGTCGTGAGTAAACCCAGATTCTATTCTAGGATTACGTCTAGTTTCCCTTCTAGGCTGCAGAGTTCAGATGGCAGTCGCATTATGCAAAAACAGGCACCCTTGTCAAATTTCCAAAAGATTAGGTAGCCGAACCCGATATCTTCTGTTATAAAAATAGGCTAACGGTTGCATACACTTTCTGTTTTTGGTTTGCCTGTTTGTTTGTCCAGACCCAAATCTCCTATCCGTCTGATTATCAGTAAAACTGAACCCAAATTGATACTGTTTTCGTTCGAAATGTATTTCGTGGTCTAATATCCCACGATCGAAACACATTACTATAAATTGGCAACACAGTTTATTAATGTTTTGTTAACTATCTCCAAATATAAGTTAATTAATACAAGATAAACATAATCGGACCGCTGACCAAATGCGGGCCGCCCACCTGACGGCGAGCGTTCACCTTGTCTATCATCTGTTCAATGGTGGACTCATTATTATCATTCTAGCTTATTATCTCTTCGTCGTAGCCTTATCCCGTATTATTCAGATACCTTATCTAGGGGTCGGCTACCTAATCTATGGGGTTTTGACTAGGTCACCAGTTTTGACCGCCATCTGACTTCTGCAACCCAGAAGGGAAACTACGCCCAAACCTAGATTAGATTGAATTCAACGAAACTAAGAGCACTCAGAAAATATGCATAAAATAGAAAAACTCATTGGTACATGGCGGGGTTTCGACTTGGACAACCCGAATGGAAATCCGAAGCGCGTACCGATAGGGCACCGAGGCTAGTCATCATTCTACCATATTATGTCTCACGAAATTTATGATTAAATTAAATAAATATCCTCACGGCCAATATCCTGAAGGATTTGGCAGAGATGCGCACCCACAATATTAGGCCCCACGATGTGACACACTTAATCCAAAGCAACGTTAAGATAAATTGAAAAACCTAAAAAGAATAACTTGTCCTATCCGATAATTGAACCCGGGACCTCGTACGTCAATGTCGGACACCTATTACGCTCGACCACAAAGGCACGGTAGGTATTACAGATACACGGAAAAGATCTTTTTGTCGCTTCTGTATGTTCGCGACTCATTTCTTGTAAGTCAGTCAGTCTTTTCTGTATAATTTCGCCTAACCTCTACTGATCTATCGTCAATGTAGTCATTATCCGGTTTGAAATCATCCAGTAAACATAGCAAAAGGCTTAAAGATGATACAGAAAAGTGATCAGGATATTTCTGACCAAATACGAACCGCCCACTTGAAGGCGTTCACCTTGTCTGATGTCCGTCAAGCGACTGATTGAATCATGAAGCTAAAGGTGGAGATTACACTGCTAACATATATCATACGCACATATCTACACGCCAGATCCCCTACGGTGTAGGCAGAGAGTATCAAGTATCAAGTGTCAAGATCCCTAAATACTTGCCTAACTTCCTCCGCAGTCATTACCTGCTCTCTTCAAACAAACAAGGAGACTCTTGACACTACACTCAGAAACGCAAGCAATTCGGTCGTGCAATGTCAACCTAGGTCTCCCCGGGTAATACCTTGAATTTCTTTATACATGATTGAACTATAAGAGAATGCTCTTTCTCATTTTTATACCGACACTTCCTTTTAACCGTACTCTTCCATTATGTCATGTTATGTCACTACTAGCTGACCCGGCGAACTTCGTACCGTCTAACAGTCAATACATGCCGTGTTCCCTTTTAGCAGAACTAATTTAGGCTTTGATGAACACAATACCTACAATGGATACATAGTAAATATTGATATGGATAGATATATGAAAGTATTTTATTATGATGAATATTACATACAGAAAGATAATAAAAATTAAAAAAAAGACAGAAATAATTTATCGTTACCCTATAGAATTTTGATGTACTAAAAAATAAATTTCTGAACGCACTCTTAAATGCTAAACATTTGTCAATATTTTTGTACGGGAGCATAAATATTTGAGGAACTTCTATGTATCTGCTTAATGCACCTTTCAACCTTTTTAATTGATTAAAAAAATAATTAATACTAGATAACGAAAAATTATTAATATAAAAAGTAAGACTGCTTTGCCGTGAAAGAACTAATATTATTGTTTATAATTTCACCCTTTGTATCATTATTTCAATTAAAGATGGCACCTTAACGGGTTATAAATAACAGGGTGTTGAAACAACAATTAATATTTTAGGCGTCGGTGGATTATCGCCTCGAAGAAAGGGGTCCCTAAACTCCGTTGGGGTAAAAAAGTTTTAAGAAACTAGTTGTTCCGGTGCACTTGTCCCGTCCCATGATAAGTAGGTAAGTTTCTTAAATATTGAACTCCGCAAAATATATAAAACCGGCTAAGTGCGAGTCGGACTTGCACACAAATAGCTCCGTACTATTTACTATATATGTTTAGTTTATTCTGTTTTATATAGATATCTGTCGCTACAACGGCAACAGAAATATATCATCTGAGAAATTCAACTGTCTAGTTATGGTTCACGAGATACAGACAGATGACAGACAGATAGACAGATAGGCAGATGGACAGCGGAGTCTTAGTAATAAGGTTCCGATTTTACCCTGTGTGTAGGGAACCCTAAAAATAGAATTGCCACTAGTCACAACATAGTCCTAGTATTGTCAGCTAATCATGGGTTTATGTACCTCTGCCTATCGTTTCGAGGACATAGGCGTGATTATATTAGTTTTATATAAAAATCTCGAGTCTTATGTTTGAGGTCGATTTGAAATGGCTCGATTTATTTTTATATTTTTATTAAAATTTGTAATCCCTAACAGTCCATTGGCACACATGTCTTGTTCCACGACGGCCAGTCTGAGATTTTTGGTTCGTTCCCTTTTATCGACCCTAATTGGCTTGATAGAGTTCAAACATTTGTTACCCTCATAGCCTCTCGGTTTACGACAATTTTGCTATCTTTGTGTATTTGTAGAGACAGATAACCAATAAATAAATTTAATTTATCCACAGATAATTAATTCAGTACAGAGGCAACCGAGCTTCAATCAGTAGTTATTTTTTGTCACTGCTATAAGATTTCGCCTATTTGAAAAAATTGCCAAGGGCTACCAACAAATTTGTATAGATGCAATTTCATAGGACCTAGACGTAATACTAAATCAATTTTTTAACTCATAAGACCTATCTTGATCAATGTTTACCCTCAAAACCGCTAGGTAAAATTTGGCAGCTATATCGTTTAAAAGTATTAGATAGATAACCAATAAAACGCGCGTAAATAAATGTAATTTATCCACAGATAATTAATTCATTTGTTTAAAAAACAATAATTAACCAGTCAGCCCGTGTCCTGCCATGGTACTTTAAAATTGTCCCAGCAATAAAATGTTACCTTCCCTTCAAACAAGCTAATAAAACGTCGGCAGACATACGAAATTAACATTAAAGGTACTTTTTATTATATTATTACTTTTTCATAGCTCGTAAACAAAGCGCAGGGTCGCGGGAACCGGCCTCTTTTATCTATTTCAAAAAAATTGAAAAGATAGAACAGGGCCTAAGGTCTGAGTGTTCAGTACTAATAAAAAATTAAAAACAAATTTATTCTCATGCAAAATATATATAGATGCATAGAAAGATGTGTATTGAAACACTTTATAATATTTTTTATTAAGTACACTGAAATCAAAAATGTCCAAGCTTGGATGTTATAAAAAAAATAACAAAAAATAAACACTGTAATATTATTACAATTCATAATATTTTTTATTATATTAAAACAAAAAATTTCGAAGTTGAGTGTATTAAAAATATATATGAAATAAACACATTTACTCAGCCTTAAAAAATATTATTTAGATCTAGACTATTTAGACCTGCACGATACATAGGTATATAATATGGATCATACTTGGTACTTATAAGTAGTGACATTAATACAAATGCTAGAACTAACACCGGATCGAAATCATAGCGTATTAAAACTTAAATTATATGATTGTAATTCCCTCACAACTTCAAATTTAGGTACTGTTAAATAACGTTTAGCAGAACAGCGGGGATGCGTTCGAAACAAAGAAAATTTTGGATACCTACTGTTTAATAGTTTTTCCCCAACTATTACACGCAGGAACGAGGTTAGTTGTAGCTATTTCTAGTTTTTACTACACTTAAAACCAGTAATAACTGGGCTCTATTTTCAGTTGTATAGAAGTATTTCTAAGTTGCCATTAAAAAATACGCTTAAGTTATTTATATTGTAATACCTGTGTGTAACTTCCATCCGCGTTTGAATTTCATCAATTTGTATAATTCTAAAATAAAAGTAGCCTAAGTTACTCATTATTACCTCAGCTATGTGCTAGTGAAAGTCCCGTAAAATCGGACTAGCCGTTTCAGAGATTAGCTGAAATGGACAAAGAGGCAGAAAAAAATGACAAGCGGACAAATTGACGAAAAAACACTCCGATTTTTGACGTCTAGATACAAAACACATTTTAGGCCAGTTCCAGGCCTTTTCCGTCCATTAAAAGCTTAAATTTACGAAACCTTTTTAACTATTATTCTGACGTCCCCAATTTCTCAATTACAAAAGAACCCTAAAAGCGATATGAGCGTCTGCGCATATGCGCACTGTTAAAACGAATAGGATGCAAAAAAAATAAGCGCAATGTGCACGTAGCACGCGCGTCGCCATATGCCGGCCGCGGAAAAAATAGTTTTTATACAAAAGCCGAGATAAAAAATATTTTTTTCCCTCTCATCAAACACCCAAAGCGGAGATAAGAAAAAATGTAACATAAGCATAATATTAGTAGACGGCAGTAAGGACAATAAAAACCTAACACAAAAACCGCTCATTTTGAGGTTAATAGATGTTTTTGAAGGCGCTTGTGAATAGGGTTGTCGAAAATGAAAAATAGATTTTTAAGGCCTCGTTGGCCTATTGGTACGAGCTTCGGACTTCTGTTTCAGTAGGTACTTTAGGTTTGAAACTCGCCAATGTGCCAGTGGGTTTCTCTAATTTCAGTACATTTTCTGAGTGCTCTTACGGTGAAGGAAAACATTGGAGGATTTGTGTCCGTTATGACGACGGAATACACACATCCTGCCACATCATGGGATCTAATATTCGGGGATATGGGCGTGACGATATCTATTTTTTTATTTTTTTAAATTATGGTTACGAGGTTATGAGACCAAGTGCGAGTCGGACTCGTGCACGAAGGGTTGCTTTGTTTTGGTTTGCACATTGCACAAGGCACAAGGGTTGCACAAGGGTTGGTTTGCACATGATCTGTAAAAACGCCAAAAATCACATTTGTTGTATAGGAGCCCCTCTAAAAGTTAATTTTACTTGATTTTTAGTACAAGTTATGGTAACACAGAAATCCATCGTCGGCGAAAATTTCAAATGAACTACCACAGTTCATAAGACACATCCTGGTGACAGACAGACGGTTACCGAAGCTTTAGTAATAGGGTCCCTTTTTTATCATTAAAAAAAGACCTTCTTATGCAGGAGTAGGTAACTGTTGGTTTTGCTATGCGTGACAGCCCTGTTATGAGCGCAGGACATCTGTCGTGGTGAAATTTGTTCGTCACTCATTATGAGGATTGCGAGAGGGAGATGGTCGCCATGGCCGAGAGGTATATTTTACCACGTAGATATACACAATGCTACACATTACTGATGTATAATTAAGAAAATTAATTAATTTATACATAAATTAAAAATGAAATGAACACGATAATGTTACTATGGTGAAATAGGTAAAACGATGGATCCCTACCTGGGCGAGTCGCCGCACAGTAGATACCTACTCTTCTATCAGTGGTCTAGCTGGTAATGAATCATTTTACCTACACTCACATTTTACGATTTACCAGGCACAGAGACAGGTGGTTTATTCGACACTAAGGAAACCAACTAACGCGGGGAAATTGCATTTCTCTATATTAGTAAAAAACTTTTTCTGACCTTTACGGATTTGACATAAGTTCGTGCGGGAAAAATTACGTTCTACAGATAATATAGGTACTACATAAATAAGTTTCCTTGACCCACCTTGACCTATACGGATTTGACCTAAGTTCGCGCGGAAAAATCACGGTCTACAGACAATATACAGCATAAATAATTTTCTTTGACCTGTACGGATTTCACATAAATAAGCGCTGGAAAATCACGGTCTACAGATAAAATATACCACACAAATAAGTTTCCGTGACCAGCACGGATTTGACATAGGTAAATTCGCGCGAGAAAATCGCGGACTACAGATAATATACTGTAGAAAACGAAGTAAACTTCCGAGGATCAATATTCATCCAGCACATCAAAAAGGGCCCGGTCTGCAATTTCAACCAGTTTGAGTAATTACATAACAATTTTTCGCCTCGACTTTGTATCGACCGAATTGTAATGGCTGCCGGCAATCTTATTATAATAATATTGGAAAACGCTTTCGTGCTTACTCTGAACAGATTACAGCTGTCTAACCGACCTTGGATAGAGCGATTGGTTTCATGTTAAAGTTAAACGAACAGTTTATCAAATCTAAATTGGGAGAAGGAATATTTTTGATTGAACAGTATAGTTTATGTACATCTTTTTACATTTTTTTATTTTTTATGTACATTTTTTTTTATTTTTTACAGCGAACAAGCACACGACTCTCCTGATGGTAAGAGACAACCGCGGCCTGTAGACACCATAGATGTTGTAGGTCCTATCTTAGGCCTGATGTGCAAGTCTACCGACTACCCTACCCTCCGAACCGGATCACGACAATTTCGTTATGGCGGCAGGTTAGCAGGCAATAAATATCTTTAGTGACTTTGTTATAACGAAGTTGTGCCTGCGACCTCGCCTACGTTTGAATTTGCCAATGTAAGACCCGTCGAAATTCGTCCAGCCGATTCAGAGATTAGCCGGAATAAACAGACAGACATACAGACAGAAATACAGACAAAATTGCATAAAATGTTATTTTGTTATGTATAACGTGTATACATATATATATTTAAAACATGTATATATACATATTTTAATGAAAGGCGGTTATTTAAATTTTGCAGACACTTAAATTTGATTTATCCGTACCTATAGATATAGATAAAAAAGAAAAGTGATTGACTGATGTATCAACGTATAGGTCAAACCCTTAGGACTAGAAAATTATGATTTTGTACATGTCCTATTTCTTTTATGACGTAGGAATATGAAATAGGACAAATGTTTGTATCAGTTAAATATCAGCTACGATTATTACTTCGATAACCGCAGGCAACAGTTAATAATTAATTTATACACAATTAATTTATATACAATTATATACAAGTAATTACTTCTGAAATATTAATAATTATTATAAATATTGTGTTTTTACCAAACTATGGCAATGGTTTACACTATCAGAAGGGAAAGCTGCTTGTCTATAAAATGTCTGTACAATAAAAAACAGCTAAATATAAACAGAAAACTAATTCGTCAGTTTAAAGAATAGGCCCTCAATTTTTTATCTGTGACAACAGGTGTGTTTGATTTAAAAAATTTGAATATCGTTATTTGAAATAGGGAATGTTTTTTGTCGTCTTTTTTTTTAAGGATTTCTTCAAGGGGATGATTTTAATATGATAAGTACTAAAACAGCCAATGTAACATACTCGAGATTATAACTGTTATAATATACCTAATACCCGGATTGTATATTTGGGTATAATAAGATTTACATTATAAATGAATATAATTGGCCTGTTTTTGCCATATTCATAACTAGCGACCAATGTAAGTATTATGCATATAAACCTTCTACTTAAATCACTCTATCTATTAAAAAACTGCATTAAAATCAGTTAGGTAGTTTTAAGGATCTAAACTTAGGTACTTAAGTACAGACCTAGACAACGGAGAGCGACTTTATTTAATAAGAAACGACCTACAAATTAATTTAATATAACAGAGAATATAGTTTTATATGTTTTTATTCTATCAGATAATACTTAATTTAAAAAAGAAAAATATTTTAACCAACCAAACAACTTACAAATACTTATTAAATTTATTATATACCTAACTTAAGATAGACTAAAAACATCAATGTTTGAACAGTTGTTTTTTTTTTTATGCAGGCACACGTAATCATCTACAAATTTTTAAATGAAAGCTATAGGTACGTACATATAAAGACATAATTATTTTTTTCTATAACAATGAAGAAAAAAAGTAATTGATTAAAATAAAGATAATAAAAACTATAGTAAGTCTTTAATAAAATATATGAAACATTTTACATACTAAACCTATGACACAATGAAGTGTTGTTCATCTCTATTTTAAGTTATGCTGTATACTCTAAATTGATAAATTTAATCTGTAACAATTTTGGTAAAAAAAATTCATTCATAGACAACTATAGATCAATGAGTAAGTAAAGCAAAATGCGGCCGACGAAGCCTTTTGTGACAATGTACTACTATGTGCACAATTAAAACACAAAAGTGAATTGCTTCATAAAATACGCCACGTAGAGGCTCATGGCCCTAGTCGGAACGTAATAGTACAATAAACAAGCTCCGACTGGCTTTACAATGCATAATATACCTACAACGAATGCCTCTATACGTCATCTTCACGTTCCCACGCCCAAACCAAAAAATGCATTTGAAATGTGGACAAAAAAGAACAAAAATCATTTTCACACCTTCGCGGAAAGGTTTTGGGATGCTTTTTTATTACGAATGTGAAATATCAATGGGGAACCTTAAACTTTTTGGGATGTGTTGCGTAGCGACATCTATGGTTGATACAAGTAACGTTTTAGAGCAGCGCTATCTTCTGATAAGTAATAAAACTACTGAAAGAAGTCGCCATCTGTACACATACTGTGGAATCAAAATAATAGATGCTTCTTTTATAATATCGTGTAAGCTGAAACAGATGTCGCTAAAACAGGATCTTTCCATTATCGAATTTAAATTATATTATTACTTCTCTTACAGTTAATAATTAAAATTAAAATAAACTTACCGTAATATCAGGTGTGAATATTGTCTATTAAGCAATGAGAATAATAATGTCTTTTTATTTGTAGAAATTTGTTGTTGAATTTTCATTGCACAGAAAAATTCATTCGAGTTTATGTTACACCTTCTACTTTTTAAGTATATTTTGTTAATTGTTTTGATATATAAATAAATAAATAAAAAATAAATTGGAGAAATATTGCTATTTGAATTTCTTTAAATGGTTGTTTTCACTTTTAAATGATTAGTTTTATTCTCAATATCACTAAATAAAACCTCTACAATGTTGAATAATATATTATATACAATTTTATTTTCTAAGCACTTGCTAAGTTTAGAAAAATTGAATATACAATGAGTTTTCTTTCAAAATTGCAATCATTTTATGATCCACCTCCATGCCATTATATATCTTAGTACCTTCATTCAGATAATGATGTAATGGTATAGTACAGATATTCATTGCGTTATCATAAGGAAAAGTTGTGGTTGTCTGAAGTTGTGTGGTTTTATCAATTTACATTTACTTTCACTTAATATTAATATTGAAATTTAAACACGTGTTGGCAGGCAGCTAGTAAGAGGCGATCATCCCGGTAGGGATCCACCGCCTTACTTATTCCTGCCGCCATAATGACATCGTCGTGTTCCGGTCCGGAGGGTAGGGTAGCCGGTAAACGTGCACATAAGGTCTAACAGCCCGACCACAGGGCAGCCACACACCTACAACATCTACGATGTAAATAGGCCACGGTTGTCTCTTACCATCAGGAGGCCCGTGTGCCTGTTCGCTGTCTTATCACATAAAAAAATGAAGGGTTCCTTATCGTTATCTATAAAAACCACAAAAAATACCTTGTGGTGAAAGGTTCTTTCGTTGAAAGCAGGACATACTAAAAAATCATCCAAGTGCGAGTCGAACTCAGACACGAAGGGTTCCGTATAGATGGCAATCTATACAAATAAATAAAATTGGGAGTGTCTGTATGTAATACTAAAAAAATCACTTTTTACTAAGTGCATATTATGTATATTTACAAGATACATATACCATTTTTTGACATTTTATTATAGTTTTTGTCTGTCTGGAACGGCTGGACCGTTGTGACTGGACTTTCACTGGCAGACAGCTAAATTAAAAAGGAACGGCTAAGTCAACATTTTATTTTAGAAATGCGTAAAATGAAATAATGAAATAAAAACGCGAACCTTAAAAATCAGGTTTATTGTACGTGAGCGAGCCCCCGTGGGATAATATTTTTATTTCATTTTAATTTTTTTTAAAGTAAATAAATGTGGAGTAATATTTTGAGCGTCTACCTGTTTGCTATGAT
>DVZL01002259.1:0-15750 GCA_018236625.1 Lasaia peninsularis
CTATTTCTGCCGCTATAATGACCAGTGATGGATTTACGCATAGACCCGTGAGGCCCGGGCCTAGGGCGGCAGAAATAGGTAAGGCGGTGGATCCCTACCCGGACGAGTTGCTGCACAGCACTCTACTACTACTACTCTCTACTCCCACATATAGACTACGTTTTAATCCACCATTAATTGTTCCATCAACCAATACATATTATCGACAGAGTTCTTTTTTGCTACGAGTGTTTTTAATTAAGCAAACAGAACGATTTTGACTTATTTACCACCAGTGCTACTACAGTGAGACATCGTTTGAGTGCCGATTTTTTCTCTGTATAAATGTTAGTAATAATATGTGTTTACTATGTTATTAGTTTTTCTCTCTTGAGTGTCCTCACAGGCAATATTTTTTGTGTAATCTGTATTCGTGAGAACCTTTAATTGGCTTTATGTATTTATCCTTAGTTTTTTATAAGCTGTTGGTCCTCCAATTCGAGTAAATAAAATTACACAATCTATGAAATAACGCACGGGTGAAAGGCGGCAAAAATTATTTTTAGTCCATTGAAATGTTATATGAGCTTTACATTTTTTAGAGAACGAAATTTTATTATTGGAACATGTGGGAGGGGTCAATAGAAGCTTAACTTGAAGTTAGTGGGGTCGCCACAAACTTCAAGTTAAGCTTTTCCGGGGGACAAGGCCGCCATCCTGGAAAAGGGGGTGGAAACACTTTTTCCGCTATAACTCAGAAACTATGCGTCTTACAAAAAAATTTTGAAATCATAATTTGTAGCAAATTATTTAGCCTATAAATATGTTTATAAAACTTTTGGCCTTAAATTAACAATTAAAAAAGTTATAAGCAAAAAAGTGAAATTTTTTTTATAAAAAAAATATTTTTTGCTCTATAACTTTTTTTAACATTTTACAAAAAATGACCTCAAACCAGTCTTGTAGAGTATTTTTCGAGGAAAATTTTTCTTCATATCTTTTTTCAATTTCATTCATTAGAAACTCAGTTACAGCGCTCTGAAGTTAACCGGGGACAAGGGCGGTGACCCCAAGAACTTCAAGTTAAGCTTCTATTGACCACCCCTACATGTTCCAAAAATAAAATTGCGTCCTCTAAAAAATGCATTATTCGGCCCTCAAATTGTAACATTTCAATGGAGTATTAGATCAATGTGTGTGATTTGTCCAGTAATATTTATTATTTATTTATTATTATTATTAATATTGAAATAAACGCTTTTTACTAAGTGCATGTGTATATTTACAACGTATATATTATACCAAAACAACATTTTTTAGATTTTTTGTGAGTGTGTCTGTTTTTACTTGAGAATTTTATTTTAGAAATCTATAAAATAAATAAATTAAGTAAAAACGCAGACGTAGTTGCGAGCACAGCTAGTGTTAAATAAAAGTACTGTATTGCTTGATAATGTTTTATCTCCAAGGCCTGACGTCTAATGGTTAAATATAACACAATATGAGAGCAAGCGTACTTGTGGCACAAAGTATTATAAGATAACAAACTTTCGAACTACTAAAATATATTGTCTCAAGTTTATAAGTTCATAAAACAAACCTTTATTTTAAGGCGCAACTTTTCCCATAAAACTCCTAAGATCTGGGGGTGTGAGAAGTTTTTTAATGAAGTGCGAAAATGGTTTCAGCGTCGACATGAGCTTATACACTACACATGACTTTGTTAACGTCTACATTGACATTATGTATTGCCTCTGAGCAGCTGTATCTGATACATCCTTAAAACTACCTCCTACTAATACTATACCTACTACTATATGTTTGATCTACCAAAAATAGAGAGAGGTGGCACTACTTGGAGGAGGCTTTAATCCGAAAGAGGTCCATACAACAGTAATGCTTCTAATAGAATATGACAACCTCATTATATAATTTAACTAGCGACCTGCCCCGGCTTCGCACGGTTATACTATACATGTTATATGTATACCTAAAAACTTTCCTCTGTAATAACTCCATTTATTTAAAAAAACCACATCAAAATCTGTTGCTCAGTTTTAAAGATTTAAGCATACACAGAGACAGACAGAGAAAGTGACTTTATACACCATAAATAAATGTAGCATAAATTAGAAATTATTAATAAATCACTATAATATATTATGTAGAATTAAGAATGTAATTGATGTTTTCAATTGTTTTTAATGTTGTATGGAATCAATTATCAAATACGGCTTTATTATTATTAATAAGCTTTTATTAGCTTGGGTTGTACGTATGTATGTATGTATGTATGTAGCGGAATCTTTGAGCTTGATTTACACCAAGTTTCAGCAGACGGATTGATTTGAAACTTTGGACACCTATCAAGGACCGATGACAATGCAATAATATGAAAACAGTTACTCATTATCCTTATTAGGACCGCCAGGATTAAGAAATTCTTTTATAAATCCTTGAGAGTAAGAGAGACAGCGCTATCGCGCGCGATCTGCGCATAAATTCGACTTTATTTCAAGAATGAAAGGTATAAAATCGTATCTACAATGTGACAGACTGTATAATGTAGTAGTTCAAAAAATTTTCACTATATGTCGCTTACCGTTAAAGATTCGCGCAAGATTGAAGAACGACTGAATCGTATATATAAAATGTAAGTCTTATAGTAGGTTTTAGATCAATTCCCATTGATCGATGATACGGAGATCACTGTAAATCTTAAAGTACTGACTTAATTCCCCAATATATAGATTTCGCAAAGGCCAAAGAATAACAATTCAAAAATAAATATTAGTTTTAAAAAAACTAAAAAAACACTCTTTTATTGCTTGTACAAAAAAAAACTAGAAAATAATTTTAAGTTATGAATAGTTCATGTTACAGGTGGAGAAAACCAAACAATCAGTTATATTAAATCACCTCTAAATAAAATTATGCTATAATTTAAGTTTTTAACAAAATAATTTAATTCAAAGTAAAAAGCGTGGGGTGTTTGTTATTTAAAATATTATAATCATTCTATAGGCAACTAGGTATATGTTAGAGGTTAGTTATAAACCACAGTATAATACACCCCACGCTGTTTACTCTTATTTTTTAAGTACAATGTACATAATTCACTCTTCTACAGTTTTAAAACATGTATTGATCATACAATTAATATTAGGTATATTAAAGAAATGTGATAAAGTGTCCTTCAAACAATTAATTAATATAATAGTAACAAATGGACAAGGATCATCTCAGCGTAAATCTGTTTCCGGTGAAACTTCTTCATGTTTCATTTAACTGATTAGTAATTATTAATTAAAAGAAAAGTTTTCTTTTACACTCGCATATCTATAAAAATATAATTTAATTTTCAAGATAATTGTTTTTCTTTGTTAATTCTAGTTATTTGTGGTGTAATATGGTGGTGGTGTAACGGTACATCTGTTGCCAGTTAAGACCGTTCGCCGTTTGAGGTCCATGGTTCAATTCCCAGGTCGGGCATCTTTTCTAAAATGTTTTTCAGATTATTTTGAGTAAGCATTACATTGCCCGGGATGGGAATGTGCCGGAAGTGGAGATAGGCTTGCCCCCTATTGGATCATGGGACCTAGTACTTGGTTAATCGTACTTACGAGTCGTTGATATACCAGCACACCTCTTATAATAAGCGTCAACCAATAACGCGCTCCCACGTCATCCAAATTTAGCGTCCATAAATTTTAGACAGTGTTAATTACACATTTTTAATTTGTTTTTTTTTAATGGCGCCAGTATAAGAATTTATTGTGAAACAATTTTTTAATGAACTTTTTTGGATAATACAAAAAAAAATGTTTGTATAAAAAAAGTAATGTATGGATTATTATTTGTAAAATAATAATATAATATGCCAATATTTTTTTATTTGATTCAAATATCAACCACGCCAACCAATAAAACGGATATACGGTTTTTAATATGAGAAATATTACCGGCCTTGATATCCGAAGTTATAAAGTGTGTGATACGTCATATTTAATAAATTCTACCTACGCCTCACTTTATATTCTACTTTAGATTTGAAATCTCTTTCATGTTATTGGCAAGCTAACACACCTAATTTATAATGGTGCGTTGCGAATCTGAACCTGAATCTTGCGTAACCTGCTACTTTATCCTTCAAACAAGTACGACAGTGACGAGCACTGACACTATGGTGGTAGAAAAAAGTAAGGCAATGATTCTAAATCAGGTTCGTTATCAGCCGCAATTGTTACTAAAACTTCTACCTCGTCTTTGGCAATGTTAGTTACAAAACAACCAATCTCACTTTTTATGAAATTTATTGTAGGCACCAACAATGAGAAAGCCATTAATAATTGGTATCTATACAAATAAATAAAACTGGAGTGTCTGTATGTAATATTAAAATAACCTTTTTTTACTAAATGCATATGTATGTTTACAAGGTACATATACCAAAACCGTACATTTTAGAATTTTCGTTTGTCTGTCTATTATTATTGTATGTCTGTTTGTACCCGCTAATTTTTAAAACGGCTGGACTGATTTTCAGGGGACTTTCACTGGCAATCAGTGATTTTTGTAAGGAACGGCTTAGGCTACTTTCATTTTAGAAATGTATATAATGAAACTCGTTTTCCTTGGTCACGGCATCACGCGTGAATGGCTGGACCGATTTCACTAATTCTTTTTTTGTTGTATTTCTTATTATTAGGATTTTATTTAGGATTAGGTTCTTACGAAAAAAATATCAAGAAAATCTCTCAGAAATATTGAAAAATATACATTTAATTTTGCATATTTTAAAAAACGCGCGTAACGAATGTCAATGTCATTCACAGACATAGACTATATTGAAAGAGCATCGTTTGTTCGGAAACGTGGTTACTTAATTAAATTCTAATTAATTTTTCAAAATAACTCGCTCGGAATAGTTATCTATATAAGATAGGTCAGCTATACAAAACAAAGTAGTAAGTAAGGCGGTACGAAGTTCTCCGGGTCAGCTAGTTATTAATAAAAATGTATTTTTTAAGGTTTTCAAACGATTTAATATATAATAAAAACAATGAGAATTTTTAAATAAGTTTAATACTGATAGACTAATAAATATTTACAAAATTAATATTAATGACTAATATTGCACATTTAAAATATAACTAAATAACAATAACAATGTAAGGACTTTGACGCCAGCTGAGCAGAGCGAAGTTTTCAAAATTGTACTAGAATACAAATACGGTTAAAAATAAATTCACAAAGCACACACTTCATTTATGAAGCATTGAACTTCCGTTTGGATAAAAGTGTTTAGCTTTTTTATTAAAGTTTTGAGGCACATCTTCCAGGTCGCCCTCTTTATCTTGATGCGCAGTCATGTGCCGCGTCAAATGATGTCTTTCCCGAAAACTCTCATTACAAACTGGACATTTTAATTTCTCCTCCCTTTTCCTTCTAGTGGGATCAGCAGTAGACTCGCTCTTATGATGAGTCCTCATGTGGTAAACTAAATCTGATGTCATTCTGAAACTTATATTGCACTTAGCACAAACGTTTTGCGCTGGTAAAGAAAATGCAGCAATGGTTGATGGTAAAAGTGTGCTTAATATAGCTGCTGCAGGATTGGCTATCAAAGGATTAACAGGTTCTCGCGGCGGAGCAGAAAATTTCATATAATCTGGATTAGGCTGCTGAAAATTCTGAACACCAAATGGATATGCCGGGCTTCCTAGATATGGAAGTTCAGGTCTAAATGGTAAGAAATTCATTTTGTTTGGCGACATCTGCGGTAATTTAGATTCTGGTTTTCCATGATACTCCACTGATTTGAAATTAGTACGTTGTGTTGGACCTGATTCTGGATAATTGGGAGACGTGGAAGGAACGTTTTGAGCCTTGAAGAAATTGTGTCCATTTAGCAAGTGAGCTGGTGTCAAGAGGTTATTGAAGCCCTTATTGAAGGAACTTGATGGAGAACTAGTCGTAGACAATGGTGGACTTATAGAATTTTGATAAAGTAAATTATCAGGACTCACAGATGGATTTGGAGATCTAATATTGAAATTTGTGACTTTAGTAAAAGCGCTCTTTGGTGACATTTCTTGGGTTTTGTCTATAAATCTATTTTCGTACCTGGCTTTCGATTGCATACTTATTAACGTTGGATCATCAAAAATTTTGTTTTTGTATTCTGGTAGAAATTTCGGATGTCTCCCTGCACTTTCATTTGAGTTAGGTCGACTGCGTGATCTTTCAGAAGTATCGGAATCACTGCAATATATAGTTTTGTTTGGATATTCGTCTGTACCAACGTCTATATTAATATCCGAACTAAAACTCGGTGATATATTATTGTTGATACGAATTCTTTCTTCGTCATGATCTTTCGAATCCAAAGTATTCTCATTTGAAAATTCACTGTGTTTATAAATATCTACTACTTTCCCCTTCGGTTGCTGCTCCCATTCTTCAGTATTAAACAGTTGTTTGGAAACCCGAAGCTGTCGTTCAGGCTGTGTTTGTCGGATTTTTTCATCTGGCATCATCAGAAAAGCAACATCGAAGGACCGTTTCGAAGTTTTCCCTTGATTGAGCACCGTCGACTGCATGTCTATTTTATTCTGTGATACTTTCGCACTTTCAATATTCAAATTCGTCTCCTTCGAGTCTGGTGACTGTTCTTTGTAATTTTGATAATTATTATGTATGTCCATTGTCATTGTTATACATTTAATATAACGCACTTGAAACTAAAACTTTGAACACTTATATCGCTGTGTCGGACACAAGACGCGTGCGTACGACCCGATAGTAACTTCACGAATGCGGGAGTAGCGTAAGGGTGAAAAATATATAAGTGGGGTTCATATCTACCCTTGATAGAGGCTTTCAAGCTGGAGGCGTGGCGAGCCGACCAATCAGGAGAGAGTGAGAGGCGTGATTGTGAATAGCGGTCCAATCAGACCAGCCGTCTGTGATAGCGGGAGAGCTCAATCACCGGGTCAAGATAATGATAACTGCTGTGAATTGAGAGCGCATTGAGTAGTGGTAGGGTTAGCTTGACAAAGACAGTACGATATTAAATAGGATGCCTCTTCGTCTAATATGGAGTTTGTGTTACAAAGCCGTAAACATTTTACTTTAATATTGTAATTTGTGGAAGCGATTGAGACGCCCTCTATTAACATTAATTATTTAGATGACAAATAAAAAAGTTTTTTTTACAAAAACACACATATTATGGAAATTTTAGCGTTTTGTGTTTTATATTTTAAACTTATGATGAGCATAGGAAAATTAATTTAATAAATAAAATTCTAAAAGTATTTAGAGTTGTTAAAAATTGAAAAAATTACTCGTACTCATTGTTGTATGACACATTTGAACATTTATTTAAAACTATCTGTGCCCGCGGCTTCGTCCGCGCTTTTATTTCTAAAATAACATTCGAAAATAAAAGTAGCCTAAGCTACTCCTTATTACATAAGCTGTCTGCAAGTGAAAGTCCCGTCAAAAACGGTCTAGCCGTTTCAGAGATCAACGGACAAACAGACAGACAGACAGACAAAAATAAATACTATTTTCGTTTATATGTACTTACCTTGTAAACATTAATATGCATTTACTAAAAGGCGGCTATTTTAATATTACATACAGACACTTAATTATATTTATTTGTTTAGATTTAAAAAAAAAGATTTAATAAATCTATACGATTAAATAAAATGTAAGTGTCTGTCTACTTTTATTTTAGAATTTTATTTTGGAAATGTATAAAATAATTGAAAAAAAGGCGGACGAAGTCGCGGGCGGCTACAGCTAGTAATAAATAAAAAAATTTTCTATATTTATATAGGTGCCAGAATAAATTTAATAAACACTTATACTAGGAAATACAGACATCTGTGATCATCACAAGTAGACTAACCCTTCATCAACGAAGCGGTTGAAGACTTGGGGTTGCGGTTTGTCTTATTAAATAGATATTGAAAGATATACTGATTTGATTTATTTTGAATATAAAAGAAATATATTTTAGATCTAAAATAATTTTTTAGGAATATTTATTAACATTAATTTAATGTTTGAATTGTATAAGAGAACTATTTAGGCATAAAGTGCACGTTATCAATGCAAGAAATACCTATCGAGATATTTATTTCTATGGTCTACTTAGTGGTTGAAATTCAACCGTAATAAATTTAAATTTTAAGTTATTTTGCGTCAATTTAATTAACGATTTATTTATTTTTTGTTTTAACTCTTTCATCGTTTGCTAAATGTCCTTGACCGTTATATTCTGAAATATGAACCTTCAAAAAACATTTTTTAAGGTTTCATATTTTTTAAGTATGTTATACCTAGTAAACGAGATGAGAAAGAGGAGAAATCAATCCAAAGCATTTTTATGATCTACAGATTTTGCGATTTTATAACCTTTTTATATAATTTAGAAAAGAATTATCTATTCTATAGGGACGCGTCACACACAGCAAGATTGTTTTTGTTCCTTGTACCTAATGTTACTGAAAGAATAAACATTCCTTCGATTTTTTCCGATATTGGGCGACTTGAGCTTAAGTACTAATTGCCCTTATAATAATTATAGATTAATTAATTATTAACAAGCTGCAGAAAGAAAATTAAATGTATAACAGCAGAACGCAGGAATCCAACCAACTCCCAACGAAAGATTCCATACGTACGACATCCACGTGTTGGTCTGGGTCCCCTGTGTAGAATAAATCTGACTTTCTACCAAACAGCTCAAAAGAGGCGAGCATACGTTAAATGGGTCACTACCATCATCATTGTGCAGCAACTCGCCCGGGAAGGGATCCACCGTCTTACCTATTCCTGTCGCCATAATGACGTTTGTAGGATTTAATACGCCTTGTAGTGTAGCCAGAAGACTTGCACATACAGTCTAACAGCCTGACCACAGACAGTGACGTTTCTACATCTATGACCAGCCACGGTTGTCTTTGTTGTTTCATACGATAAAGAAAAGAAATGACATAATGATATAGAATATAATATATAGAGGGTATAATTAAAAAGGGATGAGCTTTGTTTTTGTATTAACATAGAAATAACATTTTATTTAAAGACTGAAACATGAACCTAAATGTATTATTTGGAGACTACAATCTCAAGTCTCAACAACGCAACGCCATATCACATCTACCTCATTATAGGCCGTCTATCTCACTCTCACAAGGCCAACAGGTTTCGACTTTGTCATCTCCAAAAAACTGACAGAAAGAGAAGTAGGCCAGATCAGAGGGAGATAGCAATATTACGTATTCGGGACAGGACTTAGGAGTGTAACCTCCAGATACTATTACTTTAGCTTCGTTTTATGGCCTCTGTAATTCGACAACACTAAAACGTTCTGTCTCTTTTTTAAATTACGTTGAAAGAACATAGTTATTATTAGTCATTTAAAACAAGTTTTGTTAGCAAAGTTAAGATTTGAAGGTAGGTACTGAAGCATTCAGGTAAAAGTATTTGGAGGTTACACTCTCAAAAACGACCTGTCCGTAATATTAAACATCTACCCAGGCCGTCTATTTCACTCCCACAGGGACGCCAAATTTCGACTTTTGTCAAAACGCACTGACAGAAAGAGAGCTTGGCCGATCTAGAAAGAGTTAGCAATACTACGTATTCGAGACAGATCTTTGTTAGGAGTATAACCTACAGATACCTTTGACTTCATGGACTAAACTTTGAGCAGTAAATAAGTAATCCCCCCTACACCCCCCTGTCGTTAAACCTAATTTATCTCATCTAACATGACAGTAAAGGAACTAGAGCGATTATGAATGCAATAAATATGTTTTATACGTAACATAAAAAATGATATTTCAGATATAGGCAGCGTAACCCCCAACTGTATGGACGAGATTGCGAATAATGCTATTACCACAGACGCTTCTACTCAAATTGATATCTTAAACACAAGAAAACAAACGAAAATAGATTCAATTTTAATACTTTTAAAGTGCAAAATCAATTGTACGACATTGTTGCTGAAGACTGATATTTGATTAGACAAATATAGACTCTAAGTCTTTCAAATATGGTTTATTTCACATTCACGTATACGATACTTAAGTGGTAAAAAGACGTAAATGAGTTCTTTTGGTAGTATCTAACGGTAATAAGATGGGTGCAGACGTTAAGGGAAACCCATTTGTCAGATCTAAGCTATTTTTCGGCTATTCACTTCGTGTATGAAAAATCTGTTTTATTACTGTCCCCGGATAATGATAGATTTCAGTTAATAAAAAATACCTTCACGCCCATATCTCTGAAAGGGTCCTCCGTGTTAATCCGGGTACCGTTGTAGAATAGGTCAACTGCCTTCCACCCAGGCAGCTCGTAGAGGCGAGCACAGGGACTATTGTCACCAACACCGTGACACTGACTAGGTGGTAGAATCTTGCAACGACTCACCCGGATTGGTACCACCGCCTTACCTATTCCTGCCACAATAGCGTCAGTGCTCGCCATTGTCATGTTCCGGTTTGGAGGGTAGGGTAGCCGGTAAGCTCACTCGCGCAAGAGGCTTACCATTTCAGCCTCAGGTTGGCAACGCACCATTTCCACCTGGAGTCTATAGGCGACGTGTATTTCTTACCATCAGGAAATCCATCTGCTTGTTTGCCTTCCAATATCATAAAAGAAAAAAAAAGGGTAGTCAAAGGTATACATGCACCCAGGATTAGCTGATGATGTATGTCCCAGGATTGGTCAGGTGGCAAGTTGTGTCCATATCGGACGCAAGTCCTATCTTGGGAAACGTTTAAGTTATCTATACAAATAAAATAAAATTGGAGTGTCTGTATGTAATATTATGATAAACGCTTTTTATTAAATGCATTTTTATGTTTACAAGGTACATATACATATACCAGAATAAGATTTTTTTGGAATTTTTGTCTGTCTGTTTGTACCACTAATCTCTGCCCGATTTTGACGGGAGTTTCACTGTCAGCTTATGTAATAAGGAATGGCTTAGACTACTTTATTTAAAAAAATGTATAAAATAAAGGAATAAAAATGCAGACGTAGTCGCGGGCAGAGCTAGTTTGATATAGAAATGGTATAAGGTTAGCACGAAGAATAAGATGGGATGTTACAAAAGAATTATTAGAAATAACCAGTGTTTTATAAACACGGCAAGTCGCTAGTATCACAAAGCTTGCGATATTTTTTACGTAACTTCAGTAAGTTGTTCGTAGAGTCTTTTGTGATCCACAAGATTAATGGCTCGCCGCTAGCAAAAGGAACTGATGGTTATATCTTTTCCCCCGTTTTTTATTTTCCTCATAATACCTAATGTGACGAACAAGATTGGTTACATATTATTGTGATGATTATATCTTATATGTGCTATGCCGCGAACTTCGTACCACCCGCACTGGAACTGAACAACTATTCTTTTAAATTTAAATTAACGACGGAATAAACATCATATATTATATTTCAAAACACACAATTAGCAAAAAATAATGATTATTATTTATTTGCCGAATATGTGTGTTAAAAGTTGTTACAAGATAACAGTTTTTAATTATACCAACATATTCTACCACAATGTGGTGTGCAAATATTTTAAAACACAATTTATACTTATTTATTTATTAAACAATATATTATGTATGTACTTACTATACTATCGTTATCTTATTATCTATACACATTATTTTCACACTACTTATTTTAATCCTGTCTACCATAAACTACCATAATGACGTAATGATGTTCTAAAAGGGAAACCAGTTGGCTACTTCAAAAATATTTTCAATTACAAGTAATATGTGGAGAAATATTTGTGTATTTAAGGTTTCCCTATTACTAAGACTCCGCTGTCCGTCTGTCCGTCGGTCTGTCTGTCTGTAACCAAACTGTCATCATTATATGTCATTGTTAGGAGTTGAAATTTCACAAGTGGCGAAATAAAAGTGGTTTTAAAAAAGACATTTGAAAAAGGTCGTGTAACAGAACCCTTTCTGCGTGTCTTTAACTCGCACTTGGCCGGTTTTTTCGTTAACAATAAAGTGTCTCAATGTCTCTAACATCGAGCTGTATAAAATTAGTGTAACCCTCCCAAAAGCCGCATGGCGATAAATTCGGCCACGTGGCGAAATTACTCACAAAATCCCTTACAAATCAATATTTATTACATAATTGGCTTATCAATACTTAGCCATAGCTATTTAACTTCTTAAAAAAATCTTCATACCTATATTAGAGATTAGCGGGTGCAGACAGACAGACAGACAAAAAATCTAAAAAATATTATTTTGGTATATACATTTAGTAAAAAACGTTTATTTTAATATTACATACATACACTCTAACCTACGCTGTAGTATTTACAAACCTAATACGAATATGAGTAACAAAGTGACTTATTATGTAACATCAGAGTTCGCATATGCAACTTAGATTTAGCCTCCCCAGTACTTGATATACCTAAAATGGATAGCGACATCTATTGGTCGGTTCGGGTCGTTTGTGTCATAGGAGCTTCTTTTAAAAAATTCAACTGTCTATCACATTTATGACATAGGATGTATGTCAGACAGATGGTGGCAGACAGTCCAGTGTAACCTTCGTATACAGAAGCGTGAAAATCCAAATATCTCTGAAACCCTAAGAATAAATATTTCCATGTATTAGATACTATATTATTTACTGATCTAACACTAATGTGAATAACAAATTGACCGATGATACGATATCAGAAGTCGCATTTGTAAATTAAAATTTCACTTTGATAGCTCACTTCCGCTGAGCCGGACGTACAAATATGGACAGCGACATCTATTGGACGGGTCGGGTCATTCGTTATGTAGGAGCGTCGTCTATATTTTAATAATATTTGAACTGTGTAAAAATTTCAACTGTCAGTATTAAAACAACCTAAGGACTAATATTATTAATAAATCATTAATTAAGCAAATTAAATGCTTGTTTTATGGGTGCTAATCAACGATACTAATACATTGCAATACCTAAAATAGACACCAGATTAAATTTTAATAAACACCCTGACCCGGAAATACAGACATCTATGCTCATCAAACAAATGCCTGCCGTCGGGAATCGAACCCGAGCCTCGCGGTGAGTCGGTGGGGTTAGGCGTGTACGCTAGCCCCTCGACCAACGAGGCGGTCAATATTATAACAGGTTATTGTTTTATTTACTAACCTAACTCGAATGTGGACAACAAAGTGACTGATGATGTGATGTCAGAGGTCGCATCTGCAACTTAGATTGGCATTTCGATTGCTCGCCTCCCCAGAGCCGTCCCGCTTCCATCTTCCAACGTCGGAGACAGATTAGTTGGTGTTTCTGTTAATCTTTGTCTATTTGGTACTCTAGGGACAATATATTGATTGTCTTTGAAAGAGACACGTCAACGTTAGAAAGTCGAAATAAAATCACGTTTGTTAGCAACGGCAACAGGCATACATTTCTGCAAACTGAACTTATTTTAAGTGGTCGTTGTCTTCTTTTAACGTGAGTAAAAGAAAGAGACAAAAGAGTTTTAGTTCTGTCAGATTAGTTTTTTGACATTTCTACTGACTTTTAGCTATACCTGGGAAAAATTCAATTAAAAACACTACCTACGATTTATTGTAAGCTGTCTAACATAACATGACTATAATGATCTATCTCTTTCGTTTTTTATTTCAAAAACTAGCTGTGCCCGCGACTTCGTCCGCATTTTTATTTAATTATTTGTATACGCATCATGTTAAACTGTAGCGTTTTCAGCCTAAACTGAACCCCATTTAATATCAGTTCAATTATCATATTTATACCAGAGCTGTTTTAAATTGGTATATGTCACGTGATTGACATAACTTCATTACTTGTTAACTGATTTAAATGAAATAAATACTAAATGTTAAATGAAGACAGAAGAAGAATGTTTCATTATCACAAATCAGGAAATTTTATTCTAAAAAGTAAAAGTACCTTCACGCCTATTGCCCCGGAAGGGGTAGGCAAAGATGTGCTAACATATCCACAACTCGTAAGTCCAGTGTATATACTAAAACACCCACGATTAGCCAAGGTACTACGGCCTATGATGTCATAGGTGGCAAGCCTATCGCCACTTCGGGCACATTCCAATCCCGGGCAATGTAATGCTTACTCAGTATAATCTGAATAACATTTAAGAAAAGTTGCCCGACCTGGAAATTGAACCTGAGGCTAACGGCTAACGTTCTTAACAGGCGGCAGTCTACCATTACACCATAGAGGCGATATTTACTTTAATAAACTTCATTTTTATTGGTAACACTGGATATTAGGGCGATAAGCTTTCCTCATTCATTCAAATCCCTTAAACCATGCAAACACCTGTATGGGGATTATTAAAACATCTTTAATTCATCACCCCCATGAAATGTCGCTCTACCATATGGTGTATACATTCTTAACAATAGTGTTAGGTCCATTCAATCAGATTGAGTTATTCTATCAATACAATTTTGTTACTTATTCAATTGTAATAAGGGTCTAAATTCTATTAAAATGATTTCCTAATTTTGATAGCAAATACGCTTATTGTATATTTTCGCTTGCACTATAATCCATACTAATATTTTAAATGTGAAAATAACGTCTGCATACAGTGAAAGCGGTTACACACAGCTTCACGCTAGGTCGTTTGTGTGGTAGGTACGAGTATATCGAATGCCAAGTGTGACGAGCCCTGCTAGCTTCCTCCACATTCATAACTCTCTTCATACAAATACGCAGGTTGATGGAGACTTTGCAACCACCCTCGGATACGTAAGCGATATTGGTCGTGGAATGTCAAGCGGTTATTTTAAATTTAGAAACTGACACTTAAATTTTGTTTTTATAGATTAATTATTTAGAGTCTCTGTGACGGTGCATATAAACCTCAACCAAGGCTTTCGGAGATACGGTCGTGACAATATTTATTATAACTAGTGGTCACCCAGTGGTCGAAGTTCAACCATAATACAAATATATTATTAGTCATTTTATGATAATTTAATTAAGGACTTAAGTTATTTGTAAAAACTCTTTGGATCGTTATATTGGGAAATATAAAACCTTGAAAAACGTCAAATGACAAACAAAATAAACAATTTGACAACACAGTTTGTGTGTATGTAACAAATGTGTTTGTGTGTATCAAATGCATGGTAATGTGTGTAATAGTTAAGTGATTGAACTTATTGATTTAATGGGTTTGTTCCCGTTCGCCGACCAAGCTTGGACCCACCAGTACAGACGGGAATTTAATAAAAAACAAAATTTGTATTCCCATTTGTCCCACCAATAATGACGAACGGGAATACAAATTCTTATTATTATTATATACTGATCATCAATTGTAGCAAAAATATTTTTATACTAACTTAGTAGATGTGTGTTCATATTTTTTTATAATAACAGTTTTAAAGTTGGAAAAGTTTCTGAATACTTGTTATGGCTAAAATAACAGATCAACAACTTATTATTAATTTAATTTCCTTATTAATACGATAGATATTGCACTTGGTAATTTTTTGTATATACCTACTAATCTAATACATACTATTTTTGATGGGATAGTAGCATTAAGTTTGAAAAGTTCCTGAATAATTATTATGGCTAAATCACAGATCGACAACTTATTAATTTAATAATCTTATTGAACTTGGCATTTTTTTATAAATAAACTAATCTATAATAAATACTTTTTTTAATGAGATAGTAACATAATTAAAATAG
>DVZL01002260.1:0-15747 GCA_018236625.1 Lasaia peninsularis
ACACCCATAACACAAACATTTAATTTGCTTACTTTGGGGTTAGATCAATTTGTGTGATTTGTCCAGTATATGTATATATATATATATATATATATATATTTTTTTTTTTTTCATACTTAATTAAGAGCTTAAAACCGGTCATCGTCTAGTTGTTATGTTTACCTTCTGGATTCATTTTATGACAAATGATAAGTTTTAGAGCGTATGGCATTCTCTAAACAAAAACAAACCTTACTATAAGATTGTCAGTGAAAATTTTTCCATAGCAAGAGCATGTTAAAAAGACTGTATTAAAGGCAATGGAATGATTTTGAATTAACTACCTACTTGTATATTAATGTATGATCTAACATTTCACATTATAATAACAATTTAAATGCAGTAATAAAAAAATATTTTTCCTTGTAACAAAATTAACATCACAAACAAGAATATGAATTTCTGCTAAAAGGATATGCAGTTTGAAATCATACTTGGAATTGTATCAGGGAAAATCTGTCAATGTACAAATAAGAGTACTATACTATCATCTACTTAATATGATATTTTAAGCTCTGTGGATAAATTAAATAAGAACAGACAGGTTATGTAATTTGCAAGGCTCAGAATATATGATTTAAAAAAAAATTGTCACTCTCATATCCGCGAAAGTCTAGGCATAGTATACAAAATAAGTACATTGGCACCCACAATGAGCAAACAATATTATGTTTCATGATTAGCACAAATTTCAGGTTACCTCACAATTTTCTTTCCTGTAAAAGTACTCAGAAAATATACTTAAGTTAGAAAAACACATTTGTAGATAGTGGGGATCGAACCTAGACTACCGAATTTCAGTTAGAAGTGAGTACCACTAGGATGCTCTAAAGTTAAAGTTTCTAAAGATAGTTTTGTTTATAGACATACTATTAGGGATATTTATAATTTGCTTATTGGATCTTGTTATTTTGGTCTTGTTGCAAGGACCATGACGAGGCTATGGTTGTTTTATGGTATTAGTATTTATATTGTTAGAGTAACTTAAGAATGTCAGTTTATGATAATGAGGATTAGTTTTCTACTGGATATATTTAATTGTATACAATTTTTATAACAATACAGTTAAAAATCCAATGACGTCCCTGATGGTTAAAAATATTGGGTATTGGCAATCTGAGGCTTGGATATAAACCTGTATATGAATGTTATTAACTGGCTACAATAAATGCAATACTAGAAAGAACTGTCACTATGGTGGCTAGACCATCTGAAGCAGTATTACTAATTTATACTGTTATAAGTGCAAAATGTGTTTCTTTGTTTGCCCATCTTTAACACTGCATTGCAACGATAAATATGCAGTGGAGTGATAAGACTAGTTTTCATCCCAATATCTAAACAGATTCTTACAAGAAAGCTTGAATGTTTAACCTGTTAGGCATAGAGTTGAGATACTATAATGATATAAATCAATAAGGAAAAGTTGGTGCAAACATATGAACAAATAGACGAAGTCATGGGCAATACTAATTTATTAGAATAATAGGAGTTTTTTGTATGTTCCTCTGCATAATGAATCGCTCGTAATTTTATATTATTTATTTTCGGATGAAACATAGCCAATGATACTTCCAGATGTTTACTTTCCAAAGCCAAATTACTATATATAAACTTTTACTTATATATATCTATATAGATAGATAGCCATAATATATAAAAAATGTGTCGATATTCATTCAATTAAGTAAACAATATTCAATTACAATATTCCTCCAAAATACCTGAACCGATTTTGATGAAACTATATAATATGTATACTTGGTAGGTCTAAGAATAGGTTATCTATTGTTTATACTGATGATAAGGGTGGTCACCAAAATTTTTTTTTTTTACTTTTGAGATAATAATTTATAAGGTATATCTGCTATTTGTGTTTGCTGGATGAGCTACTATTATATCTATAATGATTATGATTATAAAATATTTATAAAAAGTTACTTACGTTTTGTAGGATTTAATCTTGGACTTATAGGTGGACGGTCTTCAACAGCAAATGTTGAATTCAAATCAGTCTCTTTAGCAAATGTATTATTATTATAATTTTTTACACTATCTGCCCAATCTTGAATCCAGGTTTTATCACCCTTACACCTATTCAGACTTAAGTATGATAGCTTTCCAACTACCTGTTCTGGAGTAAACGCTGTGTTTGAATCTCTCAGGGATTTCTGAGCATTTTTCAATGCAATGCTTTCAAATTTATTATCATCTATGATGTTTTTACTAGGAAATGAGACAGGCACTGATGTTTCTCTAGATAGCCTATGTATGTAGTCGGTTTGATCGATTTCAGATTTTGTTAAGCTACAACGTCTACGACTAAGTATTTCTGGCTTTGTGTAATGCTTGGTACTAAGTACTCCAGAGGTGGTTACGGATGTGAATGTACCAAGGTCAGCGTCGTGTTTTGGAGGAGACTTGGCAAATGTTTTCTCTGTTATTGTTCGTACCCTGTTTTTAATTTTTTCTAAATAACTCCTAGTTGATTTAATTTGTTTTGATGTTTGTGTTGCCAAATCGCTTTCTGTAGGAGACTCGTAACAACATGATATTTCTAAAACATTTTTGTCCTTCGACACTTGGGGTATTTGATTTGTAATAATGTTTTTAATGCAGTCTCTTCTTGGTTCTTTTGTTATTACAGGTTGAGGATTTGTATAGTTAAAAACCAAATCCGAATCTAATTCATCTTCATTTTTTAAATTGTCCTCTATTACATCACTAAGCAAGGTAGTACCAAATGTCCTATCAATGCTCATTCTAGCTTTTTGCTCTTCCGTGTAATTGTCTCCTTCTATAGTATATGTGCCTGTTGATGAGTGATTTGACTCACCATCAACATCGTCATCAATATACAAAGGTTCAGATTTTGGAGTACACTTTTTAAACAGTAAATCTGGAGTCTCAGACATTGCTCTAATTTTTCTGATAACAGGACTCTTTGTCTCTGGAGTGGATAGAACATTATCTGGAGTCAAAATATCTAATTCTGGGCTAGAAATATCTGTCAACATAAGCCCATCTGGACTATGGTCTATTAGATCTGCAATGGGTTGACTATAATTTGGTATGTTACTGTAGCTAGGAGTTTTGTGTATTTCTCTAAAAGAACTTGTAGCATTTTTTAGTGGTAAATTTAAGCCAAATCTAGCTGAGAAGTTATCACTTCTAGACATAATACTATCAACTATAGGACTTTTGGACGCACGTTTCGGTTGGAAAATATCATTAAGTGGTGATTTGAGACTTCTATTGATACCTGGGCTAGTTATTTGTGATTTATCAGATTGGGAGATACTTTTTTGCCTGACAGATCCTGATAGGCAGCTATCTTCTTGGTCGGACGAGAAATATCCCTCAGAATTGTACCCCTGCGCTTTGCGTGGAAGTTTAGCACTCAAAGGCGGTCTTTGACTAATTGGGCTAGCCTTTGTTTGGCTAATAGACATTGACTGAACTCTTTGGTGTCTTGCCTGGGATTTTTTCGCTAGCTCTTCTCGTCTACGAGTGTCCAGTTGCTTGGCCTCACCGAAGTCAATCGTAAATGCCATTGGATGTGGTTTAGGAGTAGTAGGCTCCGATTCATCCAGCTGGCTTCCCTCGACATCGCTTTTTGAGTCGATAGATTTATCCGCATCTTCCAAAACACTATTTTGACCCTCTGTTAAAGGAATAGACACGTTTTCGACACTAACACTCATATTCAAGGATTTAATAGTGACATCATATTCACAAAACCATATCTCACTAACACACGAATTGCCTTTGTTTCACTTCCGTAAAATAAATCCGTAACGCGTAGGAAGCGTAAAGCGAGGTAATAAGAAAATTAATAGAATTAATAAAAAGTGGAACGAGAGCATTAAAAAAATTAGTCTACATTACAATCACTACATTCGCTCGCGATAAGCTCGATCGCAAATAGACACGACAGAGACAAACGAAGGCGAGCGACACGACAAAAGTCAAAACAAAAAGGAAAATAAAGAATTTGTGAACGGATTTAAACTCCACGGTAAATTACGTTATTATCTTTAGTGGCAACCCTAGAAGAAATGAGGTAACACAAACTAAGCATATGTTGCCAGATGCCTATTTTTTTTCGTACGTAATATGCAATGCTTAATAGGTAAAAATTCGTTAACAATTTTAATATTGTAGGTGCTGTAATAAAATTAATATACATCTAAGATTTGCGTAGTTACCCGTCGACTAAGTTTTTTAATGGTTTTTCCCTAGTTGCAAGATATTGTTAAAAATTGTCATTCTTACTGAATTAGTGGTAATAAGGATACCACTATTATTAATAATTATAATTAATATCAATAGACTCATGTATTTTTTTTTCACAAAAATACTTTCATTTTATTAATATAAATTACAGAACATACTTTTCTCCCTTTCAAAATTACTTTAGTAAATCACACAATCTTTCAAAGTTTTACGAATAAATAAAATCATTAACATCCTTATTTTCTAACGATGCACAGGATTTTGCGTGATTGCTGTAACTATTTGTCCATCTGTATAGATTAGAGTTATTACTTGACCTACTTATCCAATATATCCTAAATAAATTGTTTAAAGAAATGTATTTATATAAATCACATTTTTTGTACGATAATCATTATTTAACTGGTAGCACAGTCTCTTCACAGATGATACCGATTTTGCTACTGTCAATGTCATTATATTTTTGACGTTTCTTTACTTTATTCTCACATGTTTACAGTAGAAATGTTAAAAAATGGCAGAAGCAGCCTTCTCTGAGGATGGAAAATATTATTCAGCTATAACTGAAGACGGTAGAATAAAAATATGGGATACTGAAACAAATATCTTAAAACAGGAGTATACACCAGACCTTCATTTAACAGCACCTCCTACGTGTTTACAATGGATATGTGTTTCCACCGTAAGTACAACACGTGGTGCTTAAAAATCATAAAATAACTTCATTTAATAAACTTGAATAAGATATCAACTTTTCTTTAGCTTAAGTATTTACTTCTGTTCACTCGTTGTACTGAGTTATTGTAATTAATAAAAACATAACCTCTTTCAGAGCTCTAGAAAAGGTAAAAGAAAATCTGTTAGTGAAGAGGATACACAGTGTATAGCAATCGGTACGACTAGTGGAAAAGTTCTAATTTACTCTGTGACGCAAGCAAAAGTGGAAACTGTGTTATCAATACATAAAAACAGTGAATTACATTCGAAAAAAGTGCAAGCGGTGGACTGGCATAGTAAATATGGTTTATTCAGTTGTTCCAGTGATAATACTGTTTATGAATGGAACTTACAAAGTTCAAATTTTAGAAATAAATACAATATTAACATAGCAAGTAATAATAAACAAGGAAGTAAAGTCAGCAGTATAAAAATAATTCCACACAACCAGGTAACTATTCCACCTTTTCCAGCCATTGTTACTTATATTAAGAGTTCATACATCCTTTATACGAAGTAAAATAAAAATTGTTTGTAAACAAGAAATCATAATAATATGCCAGTGGATTCAACAAGAGAAGCCATTGACTTAAAGTTTTGGTTTAAGGCATCTATATTTTCTTTTATGTTGTATTAGGCAAAATTATCAAAATATAAGTTAGTGAGGTACTTAGAATGTCCAGATAGTTGATATAATATCTCTTACTTCCCAATAGTTGGCTACAATAGGACTCCTCAGCTTCTGTTATTACAGAATGGTATTTAGTTTTTTTTTTCACCCTAAAACTTTTCATCATATTAAATTAGTTTTTAATTCAATTTTACCTAAGTATCTTTAGCATAAATGTATTATATCTTCCTATTTACCACTAATCATTTTTAGGCTAATAGGGTTCATAAAGTAAAAGTTTACAAATAAATATTAGAATAGAATAGAAAATATTTTATTTTACATAGACCACTGAGAAGATAAGACAAAGGAAGCTCAGTGGTCTTATCTTTTTTCTTATTTTCTGAATACATACATTTTACATTATACAATAATAAAAGAGGTTAAAAAAAGAGCAATTAATCTCAATCATTTTAATTATCTACATATTCAGCAATATTATAATAATATTTTTTTATAAAAATTTCTTTCTATTTAGCTGTCCAAACAAAGTGCAAATTACTATACTGGTTGGTTTGATTTTTATTTATTTATTTCAGAACACAGAAGCTAAGTTCTTAATAGCAGCATCATGGCAAGTGAGACTGTGGAGGTTGGAATCGGAAGCCACCGTCATTAAATGTCTTGGACATAATGCATCTCCAAAAGCTATTCTTAATGTTGTTACTACAAGCAAAGCCTGCTGGTTAATAGAAGGCTCTCAGTAAGTATAAAATTTGTACTTAAATGTTTTTTTTAAATAGGATAACAAGCAATTATTGAGAAGTATATATTTCCTGTTTGAAAAGTGTTAAATGGTGCATTACTAACTGGAGACTAGGATTTTAAATATAATTCCATAAAATTGCTTGCTATAAACCTGAACACGAGAATGACAAGACACTCATGTTAAGTTAAATTAGATAGAATTTGAATATTTTGTTAGTAGTATTTCCGAATAACTCATGTGCTTTGTGTTGAACAAACTTCACTATAAACAGGGTTAAAGGTGGTAAAAGTGTATCTCAGGTAAACCGTAGGATTGAAATAATGTTTCAAACGTAATTGGATCTCTAGTGAGATCTCGTAACAATAAAAGACATAGGAACATCAAGTCTTTATTTCTGAAATCTTCTTTGAATTAATTACAAGTTATAAACTATTAAAACTGTTATTTCGGACAAAAAAATCAATGCTTCACTATTATATTGGTTTTACCAAGCCAAGCCATTTTCTGTCTGTCTTTTTTAGAAAATGTAATTTTCCAAATATCCCAGATAAAACTATTTTTATTATACCTGATCAGTGGCAGAGGATTATGACACTGGGTATACACTGTGTAGTACTTGGTTACAAAAAATTTAGCTTTCATAATAGTGAAATGTCGGAGTTTAATTAGATATTATTATATCAGAGCACATCCTGTCTCAAAGCGTAAACAGTGCTTATATGCCTCTATGGAGTGCACGCTGTACCTAATTCAGAACACTGTTACATTTACAAAAAAACCACTTGAAAATTTGTTTCAGTAAAGAGCTAAACACTACTCATCAAAATTTTTTACTTAAAAGTTTCCATATTATGTTTTACTTATAGTACAAAAAATATTAAAATTATCTTATTTTTTGTTTTCCAAGAAATGAAAGACTTTTATCGTTTTGGGATGTTACAATAACAGAAGAACATTTACCACAAGTAAATGGTGAAGAAGAGACGCCCAGCAAACGTCAAAGACGAAAATCTATAAGTGCACCAACAATACCGACACCCACATACAATTTTGTACTTGAGGATGCACCAAGAATAATAGACGCGGGATTGAAGAAGGAAGATGAAGCGACGAGATTAAGCTTGGCTGCTTGTACAAGAAGTGGTGTTTTGCATTATTACGGACATTTGTTAAATGGGTAACTTTGAATATGATTTATTAGACAATTAGCTGAGGTTTTAAATTTAGATTTATTTATTTATTTTATCTTTTGTGTACATCATATACAAATATGTTATACAAAGTGAGCTTAATGCATATAGCTTTCTGATTTCACAGTTTTTCACATAACATGAAATGTTCCTAATGCAATCAGTTTGGGACAAAAAATATATAAAGACATTCCAAATGTTTTATGAATTCTTGCCTTTGTTTGATAAGTTTTATGTTGGTAACATTGAGTTATTATAATTAAAAAATTACAACTGCCTAAAATAGTTTTAGTCAACATTGCTTGAACTATTTTTAAATTATTTGAATACACAGACAAAGCAAGATTATATTTCTATAAGTGTATCTACTTATAATACAAATATTTTAATTGAAACTAGCTTCTATCTCTGATTCATTTGCATGTAAGTCATGTTTTATAACATACTTGTATCTTCCTTGAAAGTGGGGTTCCTATTTCAAAAATACTTTATTTAAATCCAAGTATTAGTTTTTCATTATTATTTTGCTTTATTGTATATACAGTACAGAATATTAATATTAGATAATGCCATGGGCTGATAATGCTGGGCAAGCCATACTCTACCCTTTTTTAATCTTTCGTTTTTTCAGGAGAATTGCTTAAGCTACTTTTTATCCTGATCCTACGTTTTGCACCCAATTTACGCTTATTGAGCTTAAGACATTAAATGATTTTACCCCAAACATTGGCAGGCAGGTTGAACCAAACATTTAAACAGAATGAGCCAAAATAACCATGACTAGATTTTACCTGGCAGTAGACTCTGCATGTAGTAGTTAGATTGCACAGAATTTAACCTAGTGAGATAGATTTCTGTGCATATAATAATCATACAGGATATTAATCTGATAAGTGTCGAGAGTCTTGTAGCATTGTACAATAACAAGAGACTCCCCAACATTGCCAGCCTTGAGGTTAACAAATAAGACGAGTGCTCATAATAGATAGAAAGAAAATGTCTCTAAGCAGCAATAAGAGTAGAAGTTACAATGTCTATACATCTACGTTATACATCTAAATGTAAAATTAATGTGGATTTACAGGGCATCAACTAAACCGATCAAGCCATCTGTCACCATACAAGTAACAACTGCAGATGCAACACCGTTATCATTACAAGCCTGCAGGTTACCACCAACTGGCGATATCCTAATAGGATATTCAAGCGGACCAACGGTGTTGTTTGAGAAAGTGGTATGTATTTTATAAACTAATTACTAGATGCGCTAAATTTTCACCGAATAACTAGATACCAAATACTATTCAATTTAACTTTTACCGAACCAATATTAGGCCGAATTATTTGATTTGCCTATTCATTTTGCCGCATAAACGGATTCTAGCATGTGCTCGGTATGTTTCGGTGCTGGCTATATGAGGAGCAAGCTGTATGCTTTCAAACATCACATTATTATGTTACAAGTAAAAAGTTATTTGCTATAAGAAAAATATGGATAGTATTAATTTCATTGTATTTGCAATATAAATAGTATGAAAGATAGCGGTGCTTAGGATTCTTTAGGTTTGTGAAAATATTTTCAAAAGCTTAATAAATACATGTTACTATATACCTAGTCTTGCCATAAATATTGTAACAAAGAAAAAAAATGTTTTTTAATAATGCCTTAAGTATAAAAATAATTGGTTCTACGGTATCCATACTAAGATAATATTTTTATTTAAGTTGATGTGTCGATGAAGATCCAACAATAGCTAACAAAAAAATCCATAGAAAAGTATCAATATAAGTATTTATATTTCAGACACCAGATTTAAAATCAAAAACTCAAGTTCTCATACGAGGGGAGCCTTCAAAAAAGAAAAAAACGAGTCAAGTCAATGAAGTGAACAAAGTTAGAGCTGATCAGTCTGAGAATGATGTCACTTATGTTGAGCCAATGGGTGGAGTCACGAGGAAAAGAGCAACGCCGGGTGGAAATGTAAGTGTTTTTATAATTAGAAATTTTTCAGTTTATCTTAAAAGCAATGTTACCTTGGATTGGATTTATGCCCGCTATGGCGATGAACTTCCCACCTGTCTTATTATGGGACCTAATATCGTATTTATGCGTCGATCTGTGAAAATTTCAATTGTCTAGCTATTACGGTTCATAAGATACAAACTGGTAACAGACAGCGGTACCTGCGGAGTCTTAGTGATAGGGTCGCGTTTATATCCTTTAAGTACAGTAGCCTAAAACCTAAAAGTTTATTTAATACTTGATGACAAAGTCACTTTTTGTGTATTATCCTCTTTTAGCACCTCGTCCTTATGTAAAGATTTCATAGTGTGTCATATAATGTGACATTTTACATATCCATAATCTAGTTAAATTACCCTCATTTTCTATTTTCCGACATCAACTCTCACTGTCATTGACCTCATGCAGTACAGTACCATGTGACATGTGATAAGACAGCGAACAGGCACACGGGTCTCTTGATGGTAAGAGGGACAACCGTGGTCACCATAGATGTTGTAGGTGCGCCGCTGCTGCTGTTAGACCTTATGTGCAAGTCTATCGGGTACTACCTACCCTACCCTACCTACCGTACTCTACCCTACACTACCATACCTACCGTACTCTACCCTACACTACCCTACTCTCTGAACCGGAAAACGAAAAATCTGTCCAGTATTTTTTTCTGTGAAAGAGTAACAAACATCTGTTTGTTACTTCTACATATTGAAAACTCTAATTCTACATATCGACGATACAAAATTGAAAAATATAAATTTGAAACGCGAAAGTTTGTAAATATGGATGAATGCATGTGTGGATTCTATACATACTTACAAACTACTTAATTAGTGTATTCGATATGTAGAAGTAACAAAAATCCATACTATACAACAATCTACACATGCATTCATCCATACTTACAAACTTTCGCGTTTCAAATGTATATTGTACCCAAAGGCAAAATCAAATTTATGTTATTCGATTTTGTACAAAATTCAAAATCAAATTTATATTCGATTTTCTGCCCAAAGGCAAAATCAAATTTATACTATTCGATTTTGTTCTCCAGGTGGAAGTTTCAATGGAGTCAAGATTGGCGAACTTAGCTTTAGATGTGAAGGGTCGTGGGAAGTCTGCAGTCAACCAGAATTTAACAAAACTCTTGGTACAGGGGTTACATTCTAAAGATAAAAAGTGAGTGAGATATTATTAATTATAAGATTCTAGTAATAATACCTCGTGTATTATTGTGGGCTTTCTAATACTTGTGGCCGAATGCAAATGAATCATTCGTATAAGACAGTTATATAATATAGTCATCATAAAAAAACAGAAATAAATTTATTGCTTTAGTCCTTGATAATGTTCATCAAACGACATCTTTACTGTACTTAGAGTGGCCTCATACATTTGTAATATAAATATAACCGCTTTTTCTTATATGCAAACCAGCTGTGCCCGCGAATTTTTTTTAAAATAAAAGTAGCCATTCCTTATTTAATCGGCCATATGTCAGGGAAAGTCCCATCACAATCGGTATAGCCGTTGCAGACATTGGCTGGTACAGACAAAAATTCTAAAAAATAATATGATATACCTATGTACGTTATAAACAACCATACCTACGCATTTAGTAAAAAGCCGTTATTTTAATATTATATACAGATATTACAATTTTATTTATTCTCGTCTGTTTTGTCTAAGAAATACACGTCGCCTATAGACACCAATGGTGGAAATGGTGCGTTGTCAACCTGAGGCTAGGATGATCAGCCTCTTGCGTGAGTAAGTTTACCGGCTACCCTACCCTTCAAACCAGAAAACGACAATGGCGAGCACTGACGCTATTGTGGCAGGAATAGGTAAGGCTGTGGTACCAATCCGGGCGAGTCGCCCGATATAGCGATGGACTTGCCACCCGTCACATGGGACCTAATATCATGGGATTTAATAACCTCGGCTAATCGTAGATATATATGTTCCTCTTCTTACCCTTTCGGGGATATAAGCGTAGCGATATTTATATTATATATATATTGTATAAAATGTGAGTGGATTAGGGTTGACAATATGTTGTTTTCTAGCCTCCTCCTAATGGTGTTGCAACAGAACGACCCCGGTGTGGCGGGCCGGACAGTGGCAGCCCTGCCCGCCGACTACGTGGGACCACTGCTCGTACAACTGGCTGATATGGCCAGCAGGCGCACGAGCCAGTGAGTATGCCTGTCCTCCAAAAATAATCAAATAAAAAACCCGACCAAGTGCAAGGCGAACGGAGGTTTCCGTGTCATTATATAAACGGCAAGAAAATCACGTTTGTTCTATGAGAGCATCCTTTATATATTATGTATTTTATTATGTTTTCAGTATTTGTCGTTATAGCGGCAACAGAAATGCATTATATGTGAAAATTTTAACTTTCTAGCAATAACGGTAACTTAAATGGCTTCCTATTCGTCAGCGTCGAAATATGCATCTTTTATGTCTTCTTTTTAAAGTCCTTTTCAGTTCCTGTGCATCCAAGTATTTAAAAAAACGTTTCCTTTCCTTTATCCTCTTTGTTCTTCGTGTCGACCTTCCGTTTCTAATCTCCTACGTTTTCCCTCACATCATTCCAAATTTTATTCATACTCCTTCATGGTGAATGCTATTAGGTTGTGGAATTCCCTTCTTCATGATATCCGTCACAGTGAGACCTTACCAGCCTTAAAAAGACAGTTAAAATTTCTATACTCCCCAGTTTCCTGAATCATTTTCCTTTCTAATCCTTGTCACTATCGGTAACTTTTGTTTAATAACTTAGCTGTTAGTATATTTTATTTTGTATAGTTGATTAGTTTGTGCACTACCATTTTTTTTTATTTATGTTTTTTTTCTCTACCCTAGGTTAGCTGTAAGACATCTCTTGACAGAGATAAGCTCGCCTTTTGTACTCTTTGTTATATTTTTATTTTTCTTGTTTGCTGTAATATCTCATGTGTACAATAAAGTGTTAAATAAATAAATAAATAAATAAAAGGTTTGTGAGATGACAGACAGACGGAAAGCAAAATGTTAATAGAGTACCCTAAAAACATGATTACGTAAGGTAGTGGTAATTGACACTCTACAATCTGACTGACTTTTACATTATGGCCGTTATGATACAAAGGGCCATTGTGAACATTCGTGCTGGTAAAAAGCGCACTATCTAGCAGTTAGGCGAATGAGTTTAAAAAAACTAATACAATTATAAAACGCCCTCGTGTGTCATCAAAATATGCGACCCGAACTGTGTATGTATGTGCTCTTTTACTTCACACTAAAAAAAACAAGTTAAATTACGAGTCTTATTATTTTTAATCAAAATTTTGATTTTTAATTAAATGATGAAAAAAATTGTTACATGTATAGGAATTGAAATAGTCAAATTTTTCAGCTTTAAACCTCACTGATTTTTTTTACTACTCACTTCTATCGAGCATATATTTGAAAATAATAAAAGTCATTATCATTGCTTCGCTTGTTTCACGAATTGTTCGAGATCTGTGAACCAGAAATGAATAGGTAACTTGTAAAAAAAATATGTGAGGCCGACGTCGCCGATGCCCAGCGCCGCCACTGAATACAGAACAATGTGAAAGAATAATATATTATTTGTAAATTAGTAAATGTACAGATGACAGCGCATTGATACGATGATTATTTTATTTATCTATTGATTTCCTCTATTACAATCCCCGCAAGTGATATTGCGATCGGCGGCCATCTTGTTGACGTCATCGAACTGTCAGTACCGTCCGCATGGTCATACAGCGCTTACGTGTATTGAGTATCTCTCACTTTAATAATTTGATAGTCTCCGTGGCGTAATCGGTTGATTCCGTGGGTTCGAATCCAACCCAGGACAAATATTATTTTGTCCTGTGACTGGATGTCATTTATCTTTTATATCTATGTATTAACAAAAAAAATTAGTGTATGAATTTTTATCCGTTGTTTTAGTGGTCCATAACACAAGCATATAAAATAAATTACTCACTTTGGACATTAGATTGCGTTGTGTGAATGTACCAGAATATGATTATAATATGAGTTGCTAATTTAATAGGCAATATTTATAATTAAATAATAATTCTAGCACATTCACACAACATCGAGGCCCAAAGAAAGCCGACTCTCGTACTTTGGGCACTAGGCAATGGATATACTTATAAATATATTACTAAACTACTTTTTTTATTAATACACTAGAGATAAAGTATCACATAAATATAACGCAGATAAAGACCTCACGTTTCACAGTTGGCTTCTTACCGGTTACGCCACGGAGGCTGTCACCAATATAATAAAAATATATATATAATATCATAGAAATAAAATATCTGTAACCCTAGGTTAACCTAATTGCATTGTCTATTTTTTTGTTAGTTGTACTTTTTTTCGATAAATGACGTCACGCAACTGTTATTGTGACAAGGTTCTATCGCAATATCAACTTGCGGGGATAGTATCTATGCTTATGCAATATTGGAAAATATGAGAATAATCTATTAGTATGTTTTGTAATATGTTTCTAAATAATTTTATTTTACAGATGTGCTGCGGCGTGTACGTGGTTACGAGCGGTCTTGGAATGTCATGCAGCGCTGTTACTCGCCTCCGCTGGGAACCGAACTGACGACCCACTCACTAAATTACTCGCCATTTTTACACACAGGTCGGAATATTCATATTCGTAAAATAACTTCTTTTCACATTATCATTATATACTCGTACTTAAATTCTATAAAAAGGCCCAAATGTCTCAGAACTCCTTTGTCGTTTGTCTGAAAATAATATTTAGTTGTTTGCTTATGTTTTATCTACTTTTAGGAGATCCCACCTTTGTCAGCTGCTCAACCTCAAGGGCAGGCTGGACCTGACTCTTTCACAGCGAACTAGCCGAGATACTGTCACCGACCATGAGCCAGTGCTGCACTACAATGGTAATTATATTATTTATTTGGGATCCCACCTCTGCCACCAAAATAAAATGTTAAAAAATTATAAATTTTATTTTTTTTGTATATGACTTTGTAATTCATGTATTGTAAATAATATATTGTCCGCAAATCATAATTTTTACAATATATATTATATTCAAGGTCATCATAAGCCAATCTTGTTATAAGTATTGTATAATGCCGGTAAACTTGCATGTACTTTTTAACAGCCCGACCACAGACAGTGACGCACTTACATCTATGGTGTCTATTAGGCCACGGTTGTCTCATCAGGAGACCCGTGTGCTTGTTCACTGTCTCATCATATAAAATAGTAAAGCTTTTGCTTTAAAACTTAACATATTATAAATCCATGTATGAATATTATAATAAATAATAAATACTTCTTAAATAATAATTATGTAAAGTCCAATAAAAATAGTTTTTAAAATGTTATTGTGTACACTGTACATAATAATTCTATGAAATACCACGTTTTCATGGTGATAAGCTAACTGAATTTGGCGGAATATGTGAGGCTGTTTTTGCACTTGTGGCCTGAATTATCATCACACAAAATAAGTCTTGCCAACCAACCAAACCAAAATCTCGTCTGATGATGTAGAATGAGGCTTAAACCCTGTTATTTTTAGATTTTTGTGCTTTTTTTTATAAAAAAAATCTTCATATTTTACATGACATTTATCACCTTAAGTACAAAAATATTATGTATACATATAATAAACCTTCAAAAACTTTTTAGTATTCACATAGACAAATACTTTTTTGATTTATTTTAGATTCGTCTTCTGAAGAAGAGATGGATTTAGAAAAGTACGCGTCTGAGAGCGAGCAGTCGTGGGATGATCAGAGCGACCACGAAGACCAGGATGACCACAGTGACCATGCCAGTGACGATGACTGACCATAATAAATATTTTATTTTATTCAGTCGTTTTATTTGTGTTATCCACTATTGTTCCCCTTAGCCTTCTTTTTTTTGTATAATTACAAAAATATCTCATCAAGATTAATATTTAGTCAGCTACTTATGCTTTCCATATCTATATACATTATAGCATTTTTTATATTTATTTCTTTGATTTTTCTATTTTATTTTTTGGTTTTTGTATTGTGGTAGACTTGTACATCAGGCCTTACACCCAAGTCACAAGTCAGCGACACACCTACAACATCTATGGGGTCTATAGGCTACG
>DVZL01002261.1:0-15745 GCA_018236625.1 Lasaia peninsularis
TATTCCTGCCGCCATAATGACATTGTCGTGTTCCGGTCTGGAGGGTAGGGTAGCCGGAAGACTTGAACATAAAGTCTAACAGCCCGACCACAGGGCAGCGGCATATCTACAACATCTATCGTGTCTATAGGCTACTATGGTCTCTTACCAACATGAGACCCAGTTCGCTGTCTTATCCCATAAAAAAAACTATTCCGTCAAAGCTTATTTTGTTAACATACATTTTGTTACCTACATAAACATATGTCAAATTTAACTAACCCAGGGCTGTTTTAAAAATACCTGTTAAATTGTTATGCAGTGATTTTTCTGATGGACTTCCCTTTTTATAATTTACTGCCTGGTAGATCGTCAGTAACAAACACTTAGTTAAAGATGTCACCACTAGTAGTACAATGTGTGGTATTAACAACTTTATTTTTTACTGTCATGTTCCGGTCTGGAAACTAGGATAACCGACAGAATCTCTCAATATCAGTCTTAAATAGTTTAGCTTTCTGATTGTGGAAGAATTTTCATTATCGATTCAGTATTTTCGGAGATTAGCCCTTGTAAACAAACTTACAATCAAAGTTGATTTCTCTTTATAATGTTAGTATGGATTACAGTTGCCAATTCAAATAATGTATGAAACCTCAGTATTAACTCGGAAATGTGACAGCCCTATTCAAAAAGAAAGTAATACTTGTAGAACCGTGATAGCGAATTATAGGAAATTCAGCGATCCTCGACTATGAGCGAGAACCGCATCCTTAATGATTTCGAAATGTGGTTTTATTGGACAAAATACCAGGGACGCTTCTATTAGCGATAGTGAATAATCAACAGCGCTGTTTCGATATTCACGATAGCGATAGTTAAATTAAATTTAAACTACGCATACAACTAACGGGCAAATTACTGCTATAGTTCCTAATATATTAGAATCTTCTCTTGTTTATAAGGAAATTATTAATATTATTTTCTATATCTTATGCATCCAATATTTGTGGAGTAACTTGCATATTATCCGAGGGTGGTGTCAAGAGTCTCCGCAACCGGCGTGAGTGCATGAAGAGAATGATGAATGTGGAGGAAATTAAGCAGCTATGTAGAGATCGTGACATTGGGCACTTAATAATTTACCTACCACGCAAGGCACCTAGCGTGAATATATGTATGTATGTTATTTCTATATAAATTAAGAAAGTTTTTTCAATTAAGCAATCTTGGGTTCACAAAACTATTAGGTGACAACCCTATTTATAGTCAATTAACAGAACAGTATTCACAAAAGCAATTTAAAATTATCTTTTTTTTTATTTTAAATTACTTTTGTGGATATATTTATCTTAATTATAATATGTAAATTTTTATTTCAAATTGTTTTTGGTTCCTAAACTATGAGGTGACAACCCTACTTATAGGAAAATAATGGGACCGCATTCACAAAAGCAATTTAGAAGCAAGTGTAACGTTAATGTTATGAAAACTAGCTGTAACAAAACGTTTTTCATTGTTCCCGTAATGAATATGCAATCTAGAAAATGCGGTCCGTGTTTATGAATGAGAGCAAATTATTTAAAAGGAAATCCTGAGATCCACGACTGTAAACGGAGTACCGCATACTTAATGATTTTGAAATGCGGTTTTATTAAATAGGGAGCTAGGGATGACTCTGATAGTTGTTATGAATAATGGATTAGTACGATATTGTAATTCATAGTTTTTTTTATGGTAATGGAAGGCAAACAAGCAGACGGATTTCCTTATGGTAAGAAATACACGTCGCCTATAGACAACAAAGGTGGAAATGGTGCGTTACCAACCTGAGGTTGGGATGGTAAGCCTCTTGCGTGAGTAATTTTACCGGCTACCCTACCCTCCAAATCAGAACACGACAATGACAAGTACTGACTCTATTGTGGCAGGAATAGGTAAGGCGGTGGTACCAATCCGTGTGAGACGTTGCAAGAATCTACCACCTAGTAAAAGTACCGATTAAATTATATAAAAAAATACAAACGAACGAATAAACCAAGTGTATTTGAAAGAGACAGAAGTTTTCGTTTGTTAAGTGTGATTTAAAACTAACACAGCTATTTTTCTGCTCTATGAGCGGAAAGTAGATACTTTTCTTCAGCTGACCTAAACGAGCTGAATGAAATTGCAACTTTGCGACAACGTCAATGCCAATCTATAAAAATAAATAAAATTGAGAGCTTCTGTATGTAATATTAAGTAACCGCGTATCACTTTATGCATAAAAGGTACTTATACTAAAATATATTTAAAAAAAATCTAATCTATCTGTCTGTTTGTTCCCGCTGATCTCGGAAACGACTGGATCGATGCTGACGGGACTGAACCGATTACGATGAAATTTGGTATGTAGGTAACTGAATATCTAGAATACCACATAGGCAATGTATTATCCCGAAGTTCCCGAAGGATCGGGAAGGGGATAAAGAGGCGCAATATGGTGCAGATTATTCCATAAGACGAAGGCGCGCGCGGCCTCTAGTAATTAAAGAAAAACGCGGACGAAGTCGTGGACACAGCTAGTTTGCAAAAAAATGGAACTTCAGATTTCGTATAATTTATTTTATAATCTAAGAATATATTTATAATTTAAATATTTTATTGAAATGGTTTTAATTATGAAATATACAATGTCCGCAGGAGCGGAAGCTCAGTATGTTAATTATATCTGCCAAATACAATCATTCCGCCTATACGGTCTACAATTTTCTGCATGACTGAAATACTTCTGAATATCATTATGCCTTGATCGCCGCTTGGTTCCAATTTGGCATATTGCCTGATAGGATCCAACAGAATGTAATTTACGTTTGCTTAGATAGCCCAAAACAATAGGCTTTGATAAAGGGTTTTCATTGCTTTTAGTTTTTATGCCGAAAAAATAACATTCTAAAAATAAATAATATAATTGTTTATTTATCCTTAGGCATTGTCGTTTATATAAGATACATAATAGTTTGTACTTAATCATTCATCATTTTGGAGTCACATTTTTAATGCGAAAACTTTATATGAATAAAACAACAGTCGCTAATTTCGGAACAGGCAAACTCATGAACGAGTATTAGTGTTAAATAAAATTAAATCCTCAATATCAAAGCTAAGGCTGCGCTAATTAACATTAAAAACGTCGAAATTAAATCAGACGGCGTCGCTGTAATAAAATTTGTAGAACTGATTTTGAGTCATAATTTGCTCTAGTTTTGTAGGTCTGTAATGGAATATAATATTTCTTTTGCACTGAGTTTTTTAGGAATTAGCTAAAATATTTTATCGCTTGTTAAATATGTTTATAGAAAAAAATATTGTTACGCCTATATCCCCGAAAACCAGAGATTTACACCTATACCTACATTAAATAATTACATGTTAAATGATAATTTTAAATCATTAAATCTGTATTAGTGATGAGCAAAACAAGACTAAAACCGAGATTTGGAAAAACTTGGTCTTGGTGTTGACCTTGCTTAAATGTGTCTGGTCTTGTTTTAGAATTTTCCTCAAACTCCTCAAAATATACCACATAACATAACAGACAGATGGTACTGTTTGTATGATGCCGGGAATAAGTAAAACCAAGGCAATATATTCCTAAATAAGTTAGTATTCGATGCGACATCCGATAACAAACACGCCCTAATCACAAAAAGAGCCAAATGAGCTGAAAAAATTCTTGGTCAGAAGGGCCTTCGTGGAAACTTAGACCCTAATTAACAGTAGTCATGTTAATGGAAGGAATAAAAATGTAGATTGCTTTCAGTTTACTTGCGTCTGGGGAGTACGTGTGCCTTAATTGGAATAAAAAATGCGCCATTTTGACGTAGGGATCTGACAGGTTGTCACATACCTCATATGTTGTAATCTGAATTACTTTATTATAACGCTAGTAACGTACGATCATATCCGTAACGAGTACGTCCGGGGCAGCTTCAGTGTACGCGATATATCAGATAATTTACAAGAAGCCCGTCTTTACACGTCACTCGCAGACTGAAAGATTATATTATAGGGAAAAGATGTCTTGTCTTAGTAGTGCCAGGAACACGATCTTGTGGTAGACCCAAGAAGCGTTGGCTTGACGTCATTAAAGATGATATGAGAGCTAATAATATTACATTAGCTCAAGATCGGTCAAATTAGAGAAGATTGACAAGGAAGACGGATCCTAGCCCTTGTCGGGATTAACGCTAAGATGATAATGTAACGCTAGTAGAGTCTTGCACCTGGATTGTAGTTACTGTATCATCATAATGTCTTTTTAGGGTACTGTACCTACTCTAAGTCTATTACTAAGACTTTGCTGTCCGTCTATCTGTTTGTCTGCTGTCTGTCACTAGGCTGTATCTCGTGAACCGCGATAGCTAAATAGTTGAAATTTTCACAGACGATGTATTTCTGTTGTCGCTATAACAAATACTAAAAAATGGAATCATATTTAAGGGTGGAATTTACAATAAACGATATTCCTGAACCGGTGACATCTGTTGGTTTTTCGAGAGACTATGATATGCATATGAAGGTTGAAGCAATCGATATATTGTTGTCAGCATCTTAATTTCCATATTAATCAATAGATGTCGCTATAAATTATACTAAATATTCTATTCATGTAAGAAAATGGTACTTAAATAGGGTAAGATCAAAGATTTTACCCTTTTATTATTTACTCTTATTGCGCGAGTACGACTCGCACTTAGCCGACTTTTTTATTATCCTGAATTAAATACGATTAACCTAACTTTCTGATTCTGAAAGACCAAATGCTTTAGCAATCTGATGGTAGAATTTTAATCTGTCAGTTTACTGACTATCCAATCTCTAAAACTGAAACACGATAATGGAAAACACTGGGCTCCAGATATGAGAAAGGCGATGTAACATACAAAGTTAAATCTACTTCACTCATTTATTAAAATAACTTCAGGTAAAAAAGGCTATCCTCTAAAAGAAAGTGTCTTGTTACAAATTAGATCAGTTGAATTATATTATTGTGTAGGACAAACAAACACATTTTTGCATTATAATATCAGTAAATAAATGTTTTTCGTACGACTTTTATATGTTTAGTCCCAGCAGTAACAATTATGATGCCCATTGACCCAAACATTTTTACGACTGGTTGTTAAAATATGTCTGATATTTTTATTCCTGAAAAAATTGTGCATGTATCGCTGTTAATGATTTTAATTTGAGAAGTATAAACTCGGCTACGAACGTTATTAGTAAACTGGAAGTTGTATGTTCTTTTTTATTTATTTTTTACAAATAATAAAAGAAAATTTTTATTTGAGTCAAAAATGATTTTATTTTTGCCCCCCCCCCATTTGACGTTACTCAAACGATCAAAAAATGTACTAATGTTGTTGTACAAATCATTTTGAACTTACATGTTTGTGACCAACGGACGAGTTTTCTAAAACGACGCTTATTAATTACTAGCTGTTCGCCCGCGTGAATCATTTTAATGATACAGACAACTTTCAAATTGCAGACATTTTTCCGACTTATAATACTAATCGCGTAAAAACATACCCTCTTTTTAGTGTAGTTGGTTAAAAAGTAGCCTGTGTCCTTCCTCAAGGTCTACTCTATCTCTGTACACAATTTCATCAAAATCGATTTAGTGGTTTAGGCGTGAAAGCGTAACATACAGACAGACGGAGTTACTTTCGCATTTATAATATTAGTACGGATGTATCAATATTGACGTTTCACACAAGATAATAAAATAATTAAATACATGATTTTGTCGACAGTTGGGGGACGGGGTGGAGTTGACTCTGGGAGAGTTGCGCGCGATGGCGCTCCGGCAGCAGCAGCAGATCGACACGCAACACCAGCTGCTCTGCGCCAAGGAACAGCGGCTACGGTACTTAAAGCAACAAGAAGCTCGGCAACATCAGGTACTCTTATATCCTATATGATTTTATTTTCTTTTATGATATTGGAAGGCAATCAAGCAGACGGGTTTCCTGATGGTAAGAAATATACGTCGCCTATAGACACCAAAGTTGGAAATGGTGCGTTGCCAACCTGAGGCTGAGATGGTGAGCATTTTGCGTGAGTAAGTTTACCGGCTACCCTATCCTCCAAAACAGAACACGACAATGGCGAGCACTGCCGCTATTGTGGCAGGAATAGGTAAGGCGATGGTATCAATCCGGGCGAGTCGTTGCAAGATTCTACCACCTAGTAAATGTCACGGTATTGGTGACAATAGATCCTGCGCTCGCCTCTTACTAGCTGTCTGGGTGAAAGGCAGTTGACCTATTCTACAACGGAACCTGGACCAATATGGAGAAAAAATGTAATTGAAAATGAAGAAGTTACGCGCCGTAGTGCTCTCTATTAATACGGTGAGATGAGGAAAAGTAATATTTTGTTGTACTGAATCATAGCAATTCTTTTTCTCCTAAAAAAATAGATGTATGATGTAATATCATAAGATGGCCTAAGGCTTAGTGACAGGTAGGAGTTTCGGGATCTTGTTTGATTTGTGATTTATAAATAACTCGATATCTACCAAGTTACGTATATGACTTAAATTTACCAGGTATTTGAACTACGGTAATATGAGGTTGCGATTTTTCAACGCTGAGAAATGGTCCTGCTTCAACAATTACTAGCTTAATCGCGTCTTTGTCTGTTAGAGATTAACGATTACAGTAGGAAAGTGAGAAATTCTTATCATAAGAGACTATTAGTGATAACAGTTTTAAAGGGTGGTAGAGTCTTGCAATGGCTTGCCCGGATTAGTACCACCGTCTTACCTATTCATGCCACAATAGCGACAGTGCTCGCCATTGTCTTGTTCTGGTTTGGAGGGTAGAGTAGCCGGTAAACTAACTCACGCAAGAGGCTTATCGTCCTAGCCTCAGGTTGGCAACGCACCATTTCCACCTTTGGTATATATAGGCGACGTGTATTTCTTACCATCAGGAAATCCGTCTGCTTGTTTGCCTTCCATTATCATAAAAAAGTTTCAAAAGAAAGAAAATTCTAGAATATAATATATGTTAAAATGTGATTAATATTCTCGTACGTTAGCAGGAGGCCAAATATGTGTAGATAGTAGTAGTAGCCCTAAACAGCTGTCCTTATTCACTGTACATTTAGTTTTGGTACTCTTACCTGGTAATTTGAAATGATTGAATATCCTTCTGTTGCAACATTTAACCCAGTCATACTTTTGAGGCAAATTAAATTAGAGCTGGTAAAAGTAAAATACTGCAGCATCGAAACTAATCTGATAAAGCACATAGACTTTCATTATGAAAGAGCCGGAATTCAAAATTCGCCAGAAATATCATGTAAGGCAGCATCTGTGACGTATCACTCGCTCATGACAGCGACAGGTGCTCGCTGTTATTAGTCCAAAGAAAACGAATATTTGATCATTAGGTATTATAAAATAATATTTGATCATTAGGTATTATAAACGAATATTTAAGACATTCAATCAATATTATTCTTATTTGCATTAATTTCCCCACGTTGGTCCGGGTCCTCTGTGTAGAATAGACCACCCGCCCTACCAGGAAGCTCGTAAGAGGCAAGCATATGTTGAATTTCAATAACCTATCATCGGTAAGATATTGGTCTACCTTAAATGAATAACCAGGCAACCACTGTTATTTTTCAATAATTAATAAAAATATCTTGATCGCGTCGTTGGCCGGGTGGCTAGCGTACACGCCTAACCGCATCGACTTACCGCAAGGCTCGGGTTCGATACCCGACGGGAACAGGCACTTGTGTGATGAACATAGATGTTTTGTATTTCCGGGGTTTTTGGGTGTTTATTAAATTTATCCTGGTATCTATTTAAGTATTTCTATATATTAGTATCATTGTCTAACACCCATAACTGAAGCACATAATTTGCTTACTTTAAGGTAAGATAAATTTGTGTAATTTGTCCAGTAATATTTATTATTATTATTATCTTAGCAATAAAACTCTAGTAAGCCTATCTTTGACTGTAGATAGGTTATTGAAAACGGCCAGACAACAATACTAGCTAGCTGCGCAGCAACCGCACAATTAGGGATCCACCGCCCTTCCTATTCCTGCCGGCATAATGGCATTGTCATGTTCTGGTCCGAAGGGCAGGGTAGCCGGTACCTTGACTTGCACATAAAATCTAATAGCAAGACCACTGACAGTGAAGCACCTACGACATCTATGGTGTCTATAGGCCACGGTTGTCTGTTACCACCACCAGGAGACCCGTGTATTTGTTCACTGTCTTATCTCCTAAAAAAATTAGCTTTATTAAATCGTCTCTTAGGATAAACAGAGTCAGTGTATGACTTTAACGCACGAAGACCTGAGTTTGATTTCCGGGTAGGGCAACAGAATTTTAAGAGTTTTTTTCAGTTAATCTAAAAAATATAATATTGCTTGAGATTGAAATTATGCCCGATGTTTCGACTGACTTACCAACCTAGGCCGTGGGTTAGTCATAAGTGCTACTGAGGATATTTTTTTTTACTTATTTTTTAAGTATTATACCTAATATCGTGATAGTTGTAAATTATAAAAAAAAACATTTTTATTTTATTTAAATATTATAATATAGTGGATCGATAGCAATAGCATTGTACCACATTTTAAATTCGACAAGAAGTACAGTCTAACTTTTAAATATTTGTTTAAAAACTAGTTAAAAATTTGATAAACAACTATAAAACCCTCTAAATAAAACATTTAAAAACAATGCACAAACATCACTTCAACAGCCTATATTATTTATGATTGATGTCTAAAACTAGAAATGCTGGAATAGGCTACAGTACTACATTTTGTGCTACATTATAAAGCGATCATTCACGTTGGAAATGTTTATAACCCTTAAGTGGTGATAAACTGCTATTGGCTGCGATAAACTACTGTGCAATAGTCCTTGTAATATCCGGTAAAGCCTCTAGAGACTGTCATGGCGGACATTGCCACAGTAATTGGTATAAAAAGTATTTCTAAGAACGCCTTGATTGTGTGGTTCAATACTTTACGTGCATTAAAATGGAATAAGCATTCTTAATTATCTTAAAAGAGATATGACCACTTCGTCGCCTGTTTATAAAAAAAATTATTTTTATAAGCTAGACTATTACACTAGTATAGTAAATCAGAATAAATAGTAATCTTGCGATTCTAGAATCTTATAATCCTTAGAATTGCATAATTTTGTTGCAATATCGTCATAGCTTGTATCCCTTAAACACTAAAAAAAAGTCTTTTTTATTTATAAATAATAAATTAATAAAGATTTAGAGATTGAGATGACAGAATTACAATTTCACGTTGCCAGTAATCCTTTGGCTTTGATTATTTTGAGTAGTTTTTCATAATTCAACAATGAATATTAGCTTTAAGTCTCAATATTTTGTAATTAATTTAGTTTATCATTTTGCATAATTTGGTTTTTTTAAAATTAAGTAATTCTGTGAGTATTATTCATATATTCATGTATATTCAGTAAGTACTTAAGGAAAACCCTTTTTTTCATGTATATCCTCAAAGAGATAGATAGAGATAGAAATGTATCGATACTCAACGATAATCTGACGATATTAGGTCCCATGATGTGACTGATGACAAGCCAATCTTAAGCGTTATTTATGCTCAGAAAAACTGGAAAAACTCATGACAAGAAATTTACCTACGCGGGAATCAAATCCGAAATCTCGTGAATTACAGTCGGACACTATTATAATTTTTATATAGTATTTTAATTTAATATAATATTATACGTGATTTGTTTATGTGGAGAATTTGGTTTCTCTAATTTGCTCTCATTAGACTGTGTTTGGGTTGCTTGACAGTTAAGTCAGCCATCAAATCGAACCGCAAACATTTGAAGCAGTGACCTGTTCATTTACAGTCAAACACAGCCTTCACATCTCAAACTACACATTAAGTCTCAAATTACACATGCTTGTAAACAAGAATGTTCTTTTTAAATACACAAAAAAAAAAAACGATTTTTTTAATGTGTTTTTTCACGATTGATGCATAAGTTTGTGTCGTTTACCCCTACTTAAAATAGTCAAACTCATTTTTGATAAAATGAGTCTTACACTGGACGAAAACACTCTTAATTAAGGAATTAACATAAAGGACATGCCTTAAAAAATCGTTGAAATTATCCTAATCGTAGAACCTTCGCTAATTAAGATTAATTAGGAAGCGTCATTTAGGAAACAGGATGAAATGTAGTTATTTTAACGCCGCTTTTTATGCTTGGCCTTGGGACTTACCGTGTCGCTGTAAAGCGTTATTATTTTAATAAAACAGTAGTAGATACAACGCAAAACACGACTATAAGTAAAATATATTCAAGAAAGACAACCATATATGATTTCGTCATGTAAAAGAACGAGATAGGACTTCTTTGATCGAATTTATATTATTAAGTATGTTTGATAACAGTTTATGATTTTACTGTTCAATCAGAAAACGTAAAAAATCCTTAAACAAAAATCGGCCAAGTGCAAGTCATTCTCACGCACACAGGGTTCCTTACATGTGCAAAAAGGCAAAGAACAACGTTTACTGTACAGGAGCGTCCTTTAATTTACTTTTTTTCTGTTTTTAGTATTTGTTTTAGAGATAAACAGAAGTTAATTGTCTATGATATATTCAACATTCCACCTCTATTGCAGTTCATGAGACATAGGCCAGTGACATACGAACGAATAGACAGACAGCGGAGTCTTAGTTTTATCTTTTGGGTACGAAAATCTAAAAATAACTAGCCTGCTGAATTTCTTTCGCCGAATCTTACCCATGTGTGACTGCAACGCCGGTCTAGTGGTAGTTTTATATTAATATCGACATACATACGTACGAACTTGCGAAGATATTATTATTATTTATTTATTTATTCGTTACAAAATTTAAAATATCTATATTAATAAGGTGCATCATAAACTCGTCCGAATTTTTCCGTGCACCCACGAGTTAACATAGCTCAATATTAAGTTTAAGTATAACATGTAATTTTTACTCTAAAACAACCTGCATACTTCACATAAATATTTAAACACACTTCCAACGTTGCATACGCACTTCTAGTGCAATAATATGCAACATTAAACTGGTTTTTGTTTAGTATACAAGTTGATTCGGATTTCAACTTACAAAATATGAAGTAGTGATGTGCATATTGAAGTGTTGATGAGTTCTTCAAATATCGTCCCTTAAGAGGGCGGCGTCTTGACCACACTCTTATAGTGGTATTATCCGGGATGCATTCGTGATAAAATCGTCCATCCGTGTTTCGTCAGAGGCTATCTGTTCATACACAGAATGGCCTAGATAGGACCTTAGATTTACCATCGTCGCAATCCTTATCTTCTACATCATACAAGTACTGTTTTATAATAAATAAATATATTATTAATATCTATATTATTTATTTTCTGAAATAAATTTCTAGAAAAAAATAGGTCTAAGCCATTCCTTATTGAATTATCTGTTAGTGAAAGTCCCGTCAAAATCGGTCAAGTCGTTTTAGAGATTAGCGGGTACACACAGATAGACACACAAACAAAAATTCTAAAAAATACTGTTTTGTAAATAAACTAGTGTTGCTGAAGATTCCTCTTCCGCTTCCTCATAATGCGGAAGTTCCGCAATATTTTGGGTTCCTCATCCGTTACCGCATCCTCATAAATAAAAAAAAATCCTCTTCCGCTATCGCTTCCTCAAAATTTAAGAGGATTTTTTGAGGAATTTGTGTTGTGTATGTTACTGAACTCCTCCTTAACTGCTGGACCGATTTTGATGATTCTTTATTGTGTGTGTTTTGAGAATGATTTAGAATCATAATTTTGGTCCACTGGAAAATGCACTTTAATTTTTTTTTTGTGTATGTATGTACAGATAGGACAGCGGCTTTTGGGTTGGGCCCGCTAGTGTTTAGAATTTCCTATCATCGTCTTCCTCTTCCTCATCCGCATCCTCTAAATTTGCGCGTGACAATTCCTCTTCCTCCTCCCTTCCTCAACAACCCTAGTTGCAACATAAAACTTACTAGATTTTGGTCTTGTCTATATTAATTTATTATTTACAACAAAGTTTCGTGTATTCGGATTTGAACTAATGTGGGATCGGACACGGTTTCTTCCAGTTTCAGAGATCACGGTAATCGCTCTGTGTAAAAATCGGCACAAAGTCAAAACCCCTACATTAGGTAGCTAGGCCCGATATGATCTGATATACAAATGGAATAAGGCTTATTTGAAGAAGAACAACAAAATTGTTTTTATCGTAGTACATTATTGTAGTACCTTACAGACTCCTTGAGCCAAGTATTTCTCTATGAAGCAGATTGAAAAAGACGAGTGTATTCATTAACATTGTGACAACACCTCCGTCCCTGGCCTCAGCCCGGTAACGCATCATTACTAATTTGAGCTTTTATAGGTAATATGTTAATCGAACCTATGAAATGTGTCTGCTTGTTTGCTTTCCGTTGTCATACAAAAGTTCTCTTTAGAACCTATCACAATTTCAACTTTTAATTAGTTCGTTTTTTAAAGATTTTAGTGCAAAAACTACTAATTAGTTAAAACCATACTCTACTGATATTTTTGCATCAACATTATTAACAGATATTGTTAACAGATACCAATAAACACCATATATAGAAAAGAATGGCCCTGGAAAAAAGCAAAACCATCAATCAGGGCACCAAATCCAGTTGCTCCAAGTCGAAGAAGGGAATCCGCAGCTTCATCCGTCGGGGCTGCTTCCGTGCGTCGGTTGATCAGACAAGCACCTATACTTCCAAAACCGCTTCTCAAACGTTTCACACTCCTATGCGTGGCCAGCGGCCTTTGTTCCACAGCGCTCCAACCGTTTACAGCACTTGCGGGCGCTGAAGGCGGCGCTTTAGCTTTAGCTCTGATGCATGCCGTTGCTGCAGTAGTAGCACCATTCTCTCCACTTATTCTTCAAAAGACGGGAATCAGATTGATAGTCACAATTGAATGTACGCTCTTAGGGGTTCTATTAACAGCACATACAATAGTGATGCCTTTAACAGTACTCCTTCCTCTGTATGCAATCAGTGGTTTGACACTGTCACCGATGTCCTTGGCACTGTGTGTGTCCGCTACGTCACTGTCACAAGCTGCTGGGGATGAAAACAGGAGGAAAGTAATACTCAGAAGAGCGTTAAGAGCATTACGTGCGGCACAAGATGTCGGACTGGTGTGTGGATCTTTCCTACTTGGAGGTGCACTACTGATATGGCCGGATAAGGAATCTGTATCTCAAAATGATATTACAAGGAATGTATCAATAGAAAGATGGTCGTCCGATGGGTTTCAAGATGATGACAATGAGGTTGGTATATTTTTATTTAATTCCATCGTTAGTTATTACTCACGTCTTTCCTTTATTCACACGGGCAAAGCTGCATATTGCAATAGCAATTGATGAATACAACAATGGCATCCATTGATTTATAAGATAATTATAAGAGATGCGAAATTCGTAATATTTATTTTATTTTCGTAATAAATAATAAATAAATAGTATATATTCATTGTGATATGTCCGAAAAGAAAAATATTGAAATGGGAAGCACCAGATTTCAAATAAAAAAAGTATCATTAAAATCGGTTCACACAGTCAAAGGTTCATACGAATCATAACAAATAGAAGACCATGAAAGACATAAAATCACATAAAAAGAAAAACAATATGTCTAGTCCGTATCCATTCTATATTAGCCTCGTAATAATAAAGTAAATTAAGTAAAATCAGGGAGACACTTTCGGACTATTCAGTCTATTGCTTGGATATATTGTGTATAATATTACATCTTATAATAATATTATAAGTATCGTATAAGTAGGTTTGAACAAAAGAACGAGTAAATACATAACACACACGCTAAATCATTTCCATGGCGTCCCAGTGTTTTTGTTTGGGCCCCGGACTTGAAGTTAACTAGAATACTAATACATTTATTAGTAAAGCCTGGCAAATGAGCAAATGTATTTCCTGTTCATAAGAAATACACATATTCGGTATTGCTGGACACTGAAGCCTAGTGTAACAAACTAACGCAAGCAGTTTACCCTATATTCTCATGTGAGTGACATAAATCACCAATCATATAATATTGCTCTTCAGTGAGATCAAGGCCACATTAAACTTTCAACTGCCGACGAGAAGAGTAAAAGAGATCATCGTAGGCTGAGGGATATCATGAAATATTATCTCACATCCGTTCTCGTCTGATTCGCATAAACTCAAAGCGGCCATGACACCATCAAACCCTCTATCGGTCAAACGAGCCGAACACCAATCCCACTGTAGGTTCTTCTGCTCATTTGAATATTATAAAACACTTCGATTAAAATATTATGAACAATTACTGTAACCCTATTCACTGTTTTTTTAATTTTAGGATATGACGTGTGGGGCGGCAGGATGTCCCGACGATCAGGCGTTCTTCGGATCAGCATTAAATGCCGAAGGGAGGATTGTTCTTCTAGCGGTGTGGTCTGCGCTCGCAGTGTGTGGCGCGTGCGTAGGCGTGTGTGGGGCCGCGGCCAGCCCGGCGCCGCAGCCCGACCGGCGCTCCGTCCTCAGGGACCCCCGCACCCTGCTCGGAGCACCGATGGGCTTGTTCATTGGACTTCAGCAGGGATTCATTTACACCTCATTTATAAAGGTGCGCCTCCCTAGCTATTCATTTATGTAATCGGTTGTTGCTTTGCGGAAATCTATTTCGAACATAAATATAATCATTATTTTTCTTTTACACAATCATTATTTTTATTATTATGTCTCACGACGTTACCGACGACGACGACGACGAGCTACCGGCTCCGGTCTAGTTTTCCTGAAGATGCTTCGGCTGCGAAGCGGAACGTACGTTGAGAGTGGAATGTGTGTCTTTCGCGATTGATTCGCACGATACTACTGAGTTTTGGCACCACTTTGTAAGATAATAATAATTATTTTTGCTTCTCCAACTGTCGTTCGTGACTTAGTTCATCGCTCTGAGGAAGTGCTAACGTCGGCGGCGCTCGTAGGTAGCTTGTAGTTGAATCGATTTATATGTCTAAATTTTTTCTTTAATTTCCATAACTTATTATGGGAATGCATAAAAAAAAATTTTGATGTAATACACATAGTCTAGGAAAAGTGGTGGTATCAATTCGTGCGAGTGGACGCAAAATCCTACTGACATTTTTTATATTACACATACATAATATCTTCACGCCAAGTCCCTTGTGTCTACTACGCAGAGAGTGTCGAGTGCCAAGTGCCACGATCCCTACATACTTGCCTAGTTTCCTTCACTTTTATCACTCTTTTGATACAAACACGCCAGTTCCGGAGATTCCTCGACGCCACCCTCACGCGTACGCGAACGAACCGGTCGTAGAGCATCAACTTAGGTCTCCTTGAGTACTCTCAGCCGACCACATATCCGTTTTATCAACATTTTTTCTTTCATTATTTCCACACGAGCGAACCGACACAGCGTGACACTTTTCATTTTCACACCGACGATTTTTTTCAATCCCACTCTTTCTACGATCTCAATCAATACGATGCGAGCGCGGTCTGCGAGAGTCACATCACACACGGCACAGTAGCGGCGGGGTGTCCATTTGCAGTGGTACGGCGTGTGCGTGGGCGGCTGGAGTTGGGCGTGGGCGGGCGTGAGCGGCGCGGGCGCGCTGGCCGCGCC
>DVZL01002262.1:0-15744 GCA_018236625.1 Lasaia peninsularis
TCTGCTCGCCCACAAAGTCCGGTGAAGTTGTAAGAACCACTCGGTTAGCAACAAGTTAGTCCGTAACAAAAAAAAAATTATTGAAAGAGTATTACTTACATCGTGACCAGCAGCTAATAGGTTATTGGTCACGCCGTGACCCAGGATGCTGTGACTCTTTGATGGCATTGGGAAAAACACCAGAATCCGTACAGCATCACTACTAGTGATCGTCAATATGACTGAGATGGTTAAGATTTTCTTCAGCATCATCTGAAACGGAACGGAAACAGTGTGTTTTTATGGTACCGTATTGAAAGGGTAATAATTTAAAATAGTATTTAGTAAAATAACATTTTCCTTTTACTCTCACGTCAATTAAAAACTATACAAATAAATAAAATTTGATTGTCTGTATGTAATATTAAAATAACCACTTTTACTAAGTGAATATCTATATTTACAAGGTGTATATACCAAAACAACATTTTTTTAGAATTTTTGTATGTCTGTCTGTTTGTAGTCGCTAATCTCTGAAACCGCTGGACCAATTTTGACGAGACTTTCACTGGTAGGAAGCCAATGTAATAAAGAACTGGTAAGGCTACTTTTATTTTAGAAATAAATAAAATAAAAACCCCGCAAGAAGTCACGGGCACAGCTGGTAATATAGGTATAAAAATATACGTACTTGTTTTTCCGTAGTAGTACCTGCGTAATATTATCACTATTTCACATAATATTCAATAATTAAATGAGTTAAAAATTAAAATCTCCGGGAGATAAGACCGTAATCACAGAACTTTGTTGTGACACTAGCGAAGGACAGATGTTTTCTGATGTACTTATACTGTATCTATTTGGGTAACTGACAACGAAATTGTATAAATATTACCCGCAACTTCACTGACGTGACATAAGGCCGTATCGCGAATGAAATTTATAATCTATATTTTTCAATGGCGGCATAGTAAAATTGTATTTTTAAATATTATAAAAGAAAAAAGTAATATAAAAAACCTTTGATTTAAAATTGATTTAATGTAGACATTTCCGATTCATTGAATCCGACCTAATCTAGGTTTGTAGAGGTCGGATGGTAGTCGCTTTACGTAAAAACAGGTGACCGAGTCAAATCCTCTAGATTAGGTAGCCAATCCTGATATCTGACGAAAGAATGTAGAAAACCTCAAAATAGGGGTTTTCAAAATTCCACCCCTAATTAAGGTTTGTATGAACTAACTACTAGAACTTAAAACACGTAGCCGTCGGGAACAGCTACCTTTTAAAAGTATGCATTTACGTGCTGTAATGAATTACTAAAAAAATATTGATTTTATAACAAAGGTTAACACGATCTTAAAAATTTCTACCGCCATTTTGAAATAAAAAAATTGTATCTTAAAAATGGTAGAGGAAACATAATATTGCAATAAAAAATATAATTTATTAGTAATTAAAATTTCAAGCATACGGGTATGTAACATAGTGACTCGTCGCACATGTGACGAGATATGGTTACCAAGTACATGTTTATATTAGTAATTCGTTTAGCCTTGAGGACCTATTTATAGTATCCATCAACAGTAACCTTTAGTACTGATCCCCATATACCAGATATTTAAATCAACTGCAAAATATTATTTTTTTAACATTAATTATTATCTAATTAGCTAAAGACAATGTTAGCTTTCTATATTTATGAATATATCAATGATATAATAATTAAGTGATTCTAACATAAAACTATTGTACGCTTAGCGTAAGCCAAAAATAATTTCAGAATGTTTTTTATAAAGACATTTCAGTAGCATATAAAATTATCCTTCGAACCGGATAGAATTTACACACGCAATTTTATCGCGTTTCCAAGATATTCGCAGGCTCTCACATTGTAATTTACATTTGTGTAATGGGTGAAAAAGCGTAAAAAATTACGTTTTACATCAACATATTTTATTGCAGTCATAAAGGTGGCGGTTATCTTTTTTCTCTCATTGATATCTAGTATTCTGGTCTAAAAACTAGTATAAAATATACCGGATATGAATTTTTTTATTAATATTTATAGCAATTATAATATCCTATAGTTTTTGTCAAGTGTCTCATAATTTTAGTAGTTTTTTGATGGGATCTAGTTTTAGAAAGTGGTTTTGGTCACTTTTATCTGATTAATATTAGAAGAAAAAAGTTATCACGGCCATATCCGCAAGAGGGTAGACAGAGGTACACCCACAATTAACTGACGATATTAAATCCCATGATGAGAAAGGTGTTAAGTCCGTCGCCATATCTAGAACAAATTCTTTACCGTTTGCGGTATGAAGCTCGCCGGGTCAGCTAGTTATTTAAAAACATTAATTTACACTCGACTTATTTTAATTTTAGCCAGTCATGAGAAGAAACGGCAAAACAAACTCCCCGACAACAAATTAAAGCCTAACTACTTTGTACTACCACCGTTTCCAAACCTAAGCCAGTCAGGAGAAGAAAGGTTTTCCAAACCAAGCCAGTCCGTAACTTAAGTATTTTCTCGTGCTCGAAAATGTACTTAAGTTAGGAAAACTCATTGGTATACATGGCGAGGTTCGAACCCGAACTACCAAAATGGAAGTCCAAAGCGCGTACTACTACGTCAATGAGGCTAAATAAAGACTCTTAGATATTCCTTGTCATAATTACCAAACAACAAGCGGTCAAGAAGTGTTATATTACGAATATAGTGGTTACGAACACCAGGTATCACGTTGGTATCTGTGAGAGGTTTGACCACACCGAGTAGTATGATAGTAAAAGCATTCTGAAGATATTAAGTTAATTTTTATGTTTTAGAATACGCCCCTGGTAAAATCTATAGACATGTATTGTGCTTCGTTATCGCTTCTTTCTTAGGGATCGGAGTCATTCAGACGTATAATATATCTCTGAATACGGTCCAGGAAAAGAACTTAATACTGGCCTTGTGGGAGAGACTGAGGAGGCTCGAGTCAAGATCCCGCCATACTTGCCTAGCTTTCCCACATTCCTCGCTCTTTTTGTACAAATACACCAGTTTTGGAGAGTCTTGACACCACCCTCAGATAATACGCAAACTATTTTGTCGTAGAACATCACCTAGGTTTCAACAAGGTCCCTAGAGCCGCATTCGAATTGTATATATGTTTTGCCAATCTTTCATCTATCATTCTTTCCACATGACTCTCTCTTTATCACATCTTTCATTCTTCAGTATTTAGAATCTATATTATTCATGTACCTATCCTTAATAAATTATTTAAGATAAATAAGGAATCCAGTAAATAAAGAATAAATCGAATTGAAAAACAATTAATAACTAAAAACTTACTTTTATTCCAGTTAGACGAAAATAGAAAAGGCGGTATGAGGAGTCGTAAAACTATACCAATATCTATAATAAGTATAAATTTAATTATAATAAACTATTTTAAATAAAGTATCCAAACGGTGTATGAATGCCTAAAGATTGATTAAATGGAATAAAATTTGAAATAAAAGAAAATTAATGAATGAAATTGTGTAATTATAATAATTATACACTCTTGCAAATGACGCCAAAGTTGTATTAATACTGTGTAAATTACTTAATTAAAATAAAAGTTATCTCGCTACAAAAGACGTTTCGAAGAGAAATTAACTGTCATCAATCATACGCACTGTTCGGATACATTATTTAAAATAGTTTTTTAAAATGTATAGATAACCATTTACAAAAGAAAATAGTATGGTACTTACTTTATTACAGGTTTTTGGTATGAGATATTTGTTAAGTTTTTTTTTAACACATGATCCGAAATTATTTCAATTCAATACGTTCTGTTATTCATATGCAACGATAGCAGCAACTAACTTAGCAAGGACGAAAACTAAAACTACAGTTTACGGCAGTGAAGTACCGCCGGGGATTTATCTCTTATTACTCATTAGTTTTTCTCGACTCTTGAGGCTCAAGCTTACCAATTCGTTAGTGTTATGTAACGTTAACTATTAATTTCAGAATAGTATAACCTGCTCTACGTTTGTCTAGTGCTTAGGGGTTAGACTTCTATTCGAGTAGCCCAGGTTCGAACCCCGTCATGTACCAATGAGTTTTTCTAACCTAAATACATTTTCTGAGTGCTCTTACGGTGAAGGAAAACATTGTGAGGAAACCCTGATTTCGAATAGAATGTTACTTTAGGAATGACGTCTTTGTCAAATCTCATAGATTGGGTAGTTCATCGATATAAGTTTAAAGAATTTATTTTTCATAAAAACAAACATGTTTCATTTAAAATGAGATATACAAAAATTAAAAAAGATTTTTTTTGAGAGTAGGTACATTTTGTGTTTCTGTGCGGTAAAGAATTTTCGAAAAAAAAAATCAAATATTAGGTCCAGTTAAAATATAGTTTTTAACTCGATTCTGAAAGTTCTGAAGATTCTGATTGTATCATACTTTTTTATATAATTAGGACATTATAATTATAATATTATATGTAGTTGGACTTCTACGAACAATATCAAATGTTTTCCATAGTTTGTACGTACATATCAATTGAAATGGGAATAGACTATTTTTTTTAAAAGAGGAGGCAAACGGGCAAGTGTCATGGTCATCTGATGGTAAGTGATCACCGCCGCCCACGTCGCATAAATTAAGTTGGACCTATACGATTATCTAGCCCTTACATTATGCTGAGCCTGAGCTGTGCGGAATAATAGTTACTAGAATTTACACAAAAAATCATAAAAACACTTCATTTTTCTACATAGGTAGTATAAAACAAAGTCGCTTCCCGATGTCTGTTCCTATATTAGGATGCATAGATCCTTAAAACTGCCCAAGTGATTTTGATATGGCTTTTTTTAAAAGATAGAGTGAATAAACAGAAAGATTTATATGTATGTAATGTATAATATATCCACGCGAAGCCTTATTTAAGACGAAAGTGGATAGACCGGCGTGTTTGTATGAAGAGAATAATGAAGTTCGAGGAAGCTAGGCAAGTATGTAGGGATCGCGACAGTTAGCATTCGATACTCTCTGCTTACCTCGAAAGGGACCTGGCGTGAAGATATGTATGTACGCTACACTTAAAATATTGACAAATCAATGAAATCAAGGAAAATGTTTCATGACGTCACCACAATTATTGCACATTAACAATGACAGTTGCCTATTGTCGATGTCGAATCTGTGGTATAGGTATAGTAATATTATATTGAAACAAACAGCCTATTAAGATTATAAAAACCGGTCAAGTGCGAGTTGGACTCGTGTACCAAGGGTATCGTACCGTATCTTTTAACAAAATATAACAGCAAAAAAATTCGCCTTTTAATTTAGAAGCATTATATTGCGCGATACATCCTAAAGTATCATCTGTTGTAATTATACCAAGTCTAATTATGCATAGCGCTATCTATTGGTTGTGTGGATCGTTTGTTGTAAAGAAGGGTCTTTAATTAATATTTACTTTATTATTCTATATAATATTATTATTTGTTGTTATAATGGCAGCAGAAATATATCATCTGTAAAAATTTCAAATGTCTAGCTCTCACGGTTCACGAAGATTCAGCCTAGCGACAGATAGACGGAAGACGGACAGCGGGGTCTACATAATAGGGTTCCGTTTTACCTTTTGGCCAAGGAACCCTTACAGTAAAAAATAGGAAAATATTTTGAAGGCTGATGCAATATTATAAAATTACGTACTCATCACTTACTAGTAGTTTTTTTATCATTCCTTGCCCATAGATCGTATCTTATCCGACGGTGGGTTCTGGAGTCTCGTAAACCCCCCTTTTTTCCCGTGATGGTCTAGGTAAGATACAAGCATAGATATTCTATGTATTACTATCGTTAACTGAGACCCATATACATATAATTTGGTTGCTTTGGGGTTAGATCAATTTGTAAAAAAAAAGAGAACGGTGTGATTGTTCGCTGTCTTATTATACGAAAAATACTTGTAATGATGATATTGGTTACACAAATAAACAATACTTACCTAATTTTATTACACAGATAAATAAATAAAATATCATTATCATGTATTTATGTTTATTAAAATTACAATAGATACTTAATGGTGCCGATTTTGTAGAATATCCAAACTTATTTGAAGTGTATATTTTATTTTAACGATAAAATAAAAACAAATTGATGAAGATTTTGGTCATGTAAAATTTGACAGCACGTAATAACTTAAGCCTCGGTGGCCTAGTGGTACGTGCTTCGGACTACTATTCTGGTAGTCCATGTTCGAACCCTTCCATGTATCAGTGAGTTTTTTTGCCTGCTTGCTCTCGATAAAGGAAAACCCTGTCCATTTGTGCCCGATATAACAACGGACTTATCACCTGTCAAATCATGTTACCTAATATCGTCACTTAATTGGGGTACATAATATGTACCTCTACCCACTCTTTTAGGGATATGGGCTGACGGTATTTTTTATCATCTATACAAATATATAAAATTAGAGTGTCTGTATGAAATATTAAAATAACAGCTTTTTAATAAGTATAGGTGCAGTATGTAGTTTAAAAAGTATATGTGCCAAAACAACATTTTTTAGAATTTTTGTCCGTCTGTCTATTTGTACCCGCTATTCTTTGAAACGGCTGGACCAATTTTGACGGAACTTTCACTGGTAGACGAATAATGTAATAAGAAATGGCCTTAGCTACTTTTATTTTAGAGTTTTATTCAAAACGCAGGCGAAGTGGCGGGCATAGTTAGTTTAAAATAACTTGCACGGCTTTTAATCAGAATTTACGTCTATCCTAAATATGTAGCTCACAATTTAATCTTTATTTAAAGCACTAAACTTGTTTTGTCTCTTTCTTTCAAGTGCGTTAAAAGAAGATGGCGATGACTTATAATTACTGTAGTTAGAACGCAGAATCACCACAATTAATAAATATTAAAACTTAAGCGTTTTTTGAGAAAGCATTAATAGATGCCTTCTCGTATACTTCCAAGTTTGATATCGTTTAAAATTTTCATTAAGTGGTTTTAGGTTCATTATACTGAGAGAGATATAAAAAATAAAAAAGTCAAAAAAGAAGTGAATAATCATATTAATTTTTATCTAGGTCTTTGGGACATTTTTATGTATTAGTTGTTTTATTTAATAGATAAATAATTAAATACATCTTAGATAGGCTTAATATTTAAATGTATTAACCATAAAAAATAAAAAAAAACTAATTAATAAATGTGAGAACCTTTAAATTGGTCATGGGAACGAAGAGTTTTAATGATATTGACGAACAGAAATATCTTTTTATTTGTTTAACATGATAATATATAAATAATATATAACAAAAGACAAAAATATCGTATTGCTACTTGTATTGATACCTACCATTCCATCGCATCGTGATAAACGTTGTCTGTAAGTACTATAACTTAAACCCCAGCCTTCGAGTAGCTGATTTTACGCAAGAAACTATTTTGAGGCGATTTCTTACTATCAGAATTTCAGGCTGCTTATATAAATAAGATAATTCAGTCGATTTATTTGATACAACATGCAATCAAACGAGGCGTAAATGTAAATTAAGAGTACAGCGCCATCTAACAATTTATATTAAAACCTCGTTATCATAGTGATACTTCAGTAACTAATTGAAACTGACATGTCTACTATTGTATATAACTTTATTGAGATGGTGTTATTTTAAAAGCATACAAAATTACATCGCCGCGAAAACTTAGTAACAAGCCTAAATTAACGATATATTTAAAGAATGGCAAGTAATATTTGACTAAGTTTTAAAAAAATACCTCTATCATTTCGTCTTGTCATCTTATCGACGGCAAAAATTACTATGTTAGGTTTCTATAGCTGAATAGCAAAAAAAAAACATTTTTAGATTTAACTATCAAGCTAAAGTAGATTATACTCTTATATATAAACAGTCCGCAATGTTAAAGATCTATCTAAACCAATGTTTTGATCTTGTCCATTATAGAGAGTTAGTAATACTACATATTCGGGACAGGTTATTGTTGGGAGTGCTATCTAAAGATAAGAGAGAAGAGTATCTTTATCTCATGGATTCGCCTAACTTTATGTAGAGGGGGTAAAATATATTGCAAAATAGAACTTGACTAATTAATTAAAACAAAAAGATAATATGACTTTTAATAATTAAATAACTAAATATTACTGGACAAACTACACAAATTGATCTAACCCCAAAGTAAGCAAATTAAATGCTTGTGTTATGGGTGTTAGTCAACGATACTAAAACATAGAAATACTTAAATAGATACCAGAATACATTTGATAACACCCAGAGCAAAAATACAAACATCGATGTTTATCACATGTCGGTCCCCGTCGAGATTCGAACCCGAGCCTCGCGGTTAGTCTATATAGTTTGGCGTGTACCTATTATGTATTCTGAATGATCTTAGATAATTACGCCAGAGATATATATGCATCCACGATTAGCCATCGACATTATGATGTGACGGACTGGCAAGTCATCATACACAAATCCCGGGTTTCAGAAAATATACTTAAAAAAACTCATACATATACGGTTGAAACCTGGAATACTAAAGTGGAAGTTCAATAAGCATACCACTAGTCAACTAAAGCAGTCTTTAAGTCTTTGCTATAAATACAACTATTTTTGACTTATATTAGCGTAATTGCTAATTCGGAAAATGTATTAACACATTACACACTATACATATTATATATAAATAAATGTAACTGTAATATATATATATAAATGTTGTTATATATATATTACAGTTGTTCTAATTATCTTAATGGTGATTAAGGTACACCCTATAGTTACTGTAAGGCACTGGTTCTCAAACTGTAGTTCTCAACTATGGAGGTAGCTCAACTGCAATCAGCCCTACCTGATATGCACACAAAACTTCATGAGAACCGAATGGAATAAATCTCGTCTCATTTCATATAATATTTTTCAGTATTTGACATTTGTGAAGTAAGGTTTACTTCTCTTGATGACACTTCGGTTGCGAAGCGAAACGTACGGTAAGTGTAGTGTTGTGGATATTGTTGGTGCTCCTAAACAGTATTGTTGTTGGGTGTGGGTTGATCGGGTATTATTTGGGGTCTTAGACCTCGGGTAAGCACCTGTCTTGCACTACATACTGTCTTTTCTGTTTACGCACGCTACAATTATAGTCACACGTATTATCGCGACATTTTGCAAATTAATTAGCTTATATTTTTTAAATTATATTATATAGATCGTTACTTCTTTTTAAGTACAATTTTTTTCTTATCACTATATTTTTCTTCATTAAGTTTTATGTACAATAAAGTATTTATAGATAAATAAAAAATGGACAACTTAATTTTTTCATTATTAATGAACCATATTATGTGTATCTCACAAATACTAATTACTTAGAAGACAAAAATATTCTTTTTTAAATTGAGCCTATAGATATAGAATTTTTTAATCTTTAAAAGTTTACAAGTTTGACAACCACTGTCTAAATGCGTAAACTTACTAACTTGTTTTATGTCAACTTTTGCGACCCGACGTTAGTTTAACCATATACCCTGGAACCATTAACCTTATCAGTCAATTAACTCGGTCCGCTAACTAGTGTCATGGTGAAATAGCTAATAAAATAACCTTTTAGGGTAATTATGGTGGTTTACGCTGATGTAAAATAGCTGGATGTGAAATTTTAAAAAATATTGGACATTCGCTTAAATCACATATAATAACCGCCTCTGTGGTGTAACGGTACGGCTGTCGCCTGTTAAACTATTAGCCGCGTAAGGTCCCGGGTTCAATTCCCAGGTCGCGCAACTTTTCTTAAAATGTTTTTCAGATTATTCTGAGTAAGCATTACATTGCCCGGGATAGAAATGTGCCCGAAGTGGCGATAGGCTTGCCACCTATTGCATCAGGGCTCTAGTACCTTGGCTATTCGTGGGTGTGTTCTAGTATATCTACTGGACTTGCGAGTCGTGGATATACTAGCACACCTCTGCCAACCCCTTCAGGGATAGTAGACGTGAAGGTATTTTTTTTAAACTATAATCGAGAAGATTAATTGTCTTTAGCATGGAATCCAGTGATTAGTAATATTAAGCTGCGTATTTGTTAGTATTGTTGATGACGTGGGGTAGAAGAAAATCTACCCTTTGGACTATAGGAGGAGACCTCGCAGTCGCAGTCCACTCGTGACCACGATCAATGTGACTTCGTTGAAACGTCGAGTATCTTAACAAGTAAGTCAATTCATGCGCTTACACTCGTTTTAATATAATTAGCAGATAAACGTCTAGGGCAAGGATTTTTTTTTAATAGATTCCCTTTTTTCCTTATGGGTACGGAAGCCTGTAGGGCTCCGTGAGAGTGACACATAGTAATATTGAGGGCAAATTTTGAATGTTAGATCTTGAAAGTTCTTAAGTTTCATGCAGAGTTGCCAACTTACAGGTTTTCCTCCAAATTTAGGGATTAAAAGAGTCGAATGGAATTTTTTAGGGTTTTATATTTTTAGGGGTATTTTAATTTTTTTATTAATTTATAATATTATTATTTTAATTTAAAAATATGAAGATGCTATTTTATAGGCTAATAACTAATCAATTTTAATCAATCACATTAATTTATTTAATTTAAGTTCTGTTGTAATATTTTTATTCAGGTAATAATAATGAATTATTCAATTCAATAATAATACATTTTTAGGATATTTCCCCAGTAATTGTAGGGTTTTTGATTAGAGCTTTAGGAAAAGTTGGGAAAACTGGTTTCATGTTTTTTTCACTTCTAGTTATTATACCTCAATGTATAATATGTAATGAATAGTTAATATGACCGCGCGTTAAATTTGTTTAGTCGTAACTTAATTAAAAATGCTTTTATTAAATGTATATATGAAAGTACTTTTATATGTATGTTTGTCACGTTCTAACGACCTACACATTAGACTGATTGCAATGAAATGTAACATGAACACGAGTTTGTTTTAAATGTTTTAGGGTTCCTTTTCAATTGGATACAAACATAATCCTATTACGAAGACTCCGTTGGGCGTTTGTAAGTCCATATATGGGATGTATCTCATAAACCTTGATGGATAGACAGATCAAATTCACAGATGATACATTTCTGTTGTCGCTATGACAACACATGCTAAAAAACATAAAAAAGTGAATATTAAAGGTGGCTTTCATCCAGCAAATGTAATTTTTAGCTAAATTGTTTCCCGACTTTACCCAACCAGTAGATGTCGCTATTCATATAGAGATTGGGGTAAAAGCAACGTGTAGTCGTTTTATATATTATCAGAATATTTAGTTTTATATCCATTTTCAAATTGTACTAATTTTTCGCGTATTGATATGGGGTTTTCTGAAATATTTAAAATGTGATTTTGAGCTGTTTTCTTGATAATCGATACGATATGAAACCCCTCGTACACGAATTCATCTCGCATTTAGCCGGTTTTTAATATGTAGTTGCTGTGCCTGTAAGTAGCGTAAGCTACTCCATATCACATCAGCTGTCTGCCAGTGAAAGTCCCGTCAAATTCGGACCCCACGTTTTGAGATTAGCGGTAACAAACAGACAGAGAAAAAGTCTAAAAAATATTATTTTGGCATATCCACCTTGTAAACATACACATGCATTTAGTAAAAAGTGGTTATTACAATATTGCTTCAAGACATTCCAATTTTATTATTTTTTTTGGTTAAGATAAAATAAATAAATAAATATCTCTGGACAAATTACACAAATTCATCTAACACCAAAGTAAGCAAATCATATGCTTGTGTTATGGGTGTTAGACAACGATACTAAAACATAGAAAATACTTAAATAGATACCAAAATAAATTTAATAAACACCCAGACCCGGAAATACAGACATCTATGTTCATTACACAAATGCCTGTTCGAACCCGAGCCTCTCGGTTAGTCGATGTGGTTAGACATGTTCGCTAACCCCTCGACCAACGAGGCGGTCCAATATAATAGATGATAATAGAAAATGAGCTAACCAGCCATGTGATGGAAAATATCTATCTTTGTACATATAATGTAGGTTATATAAGGGAAGTTGTTGAATAGTAATCAACTCCTTAAAAAGGGGGAAAAAATTGAAGCCTTTGAAAGATCTATCTATCATTTTTGTGCAATATGTTTCTGGAATAGAGTGGAAAACATTTTACTTCATATAGACCATACCAGCGCTTGTCACATAGCGCTTTTAACATTGTGACAAAGCGCTTTTAATTTTGTGACATGAACTTTGTCTTTTCATAAAAGAGGAGGCAAACGGGCAATCGATTCGATCGCATTTTTTTAATTATTTCTTTATTTCTAAAAAAAAAGTCTAAGATAATAGTAGGCTAATTCGTTCCCTATTAAATTAGCTGTCTGCCAATGAAAGTCCCGTCAAAATCGGTACACCCGATACAGTCTGTCTGTTACGCTTTTACGCCTAAACCACTGATCAGATTTTGATGAAATTCGGTACAAAGATATAGTTGAGTAGATATAGAAAGAACACAAGCTACTTTTTACTGTAAAAGGGGAGGAAGGGTTAGAGGCCCCTCCTCTATTTGTATGGAAATATTTTGATGATTTAATTGTAACCGATGCGGGCGAAGCCAAGGATAATAGTTAGTTATAAATATTTGGTTTATAGAGACGACAAAATAATAATTAGGTATTTATTTGCATGTTTACAGAATTAAATAAAGCTAGTAATGGATAAAAATGAGGAACAATGAATGAAAAATCGAATGAAAACTATTATTTGAAAACTTCAAAATATAGTATGAAATATTTTTCGTACAAATCCAGTGTTAACTGGATAGATCCGGTTACAACAAAACTTTAACGTACAAGCGTCTGACAACGTTGGGAAATTAAAAGGTTCACTCCGGATTTTGCATTGGATAGCCGCGTTCAGCCCCGAATTGTTTTAATTAACGGTTTTGAGTTTCTAAAACACAGATTGATATAACTTGAGTAATAGAATATAAAACGCAGCAAAACACAGACTACAGTTTTATTCTAAGCCTGGCTAAACATAAGAAATAATCCCAAACTTAAGCACCCATAGTAGGGGAGCCCAGTAAGCTAAATACGTAGTCACTCGAGCGCCATGGGGACTTATTGGGTTTTGTCCATTAGGTAGTAGAGAAAAAAAAATGTCACGTCACATTTTTATTTATTAGCGTCTTAAAGCTAAAAAAAATACACACACTTGATCCTTTGCGAGCGCTTCAGATATTAATAGTGTTCATGGCTCATGAATCACCGCTGGGTTCCACAACTTTTTGTCACTTTCAAATTGTCAAATTATTTAAATATGTATTTATTGGCATGCAATGAACCCACCGTATCTTAATCTGACGTCTTCAAGTATACTTTCAAGCCAATGAAATTTACAGAGACTACCCAACACGTGCACCTCTGTGTAGAGATTTTTTAGCAATGGAGGTGTTTAACGATGGTACAAGGTATATACCATATCATATCAGACGAGCCCCAGTCACTACCCAAAACCCCACATGGGCTCCCCTACTACCACGAATATTTAACGATTATAAATCGGGTACAAAAACAATCCGAGGTAACGTTTTATTACGAACTGAAAATGCTCGTAGAATAAATAACTCTAAAAATAATAAAACACTTACAAGCTTTTTGGAACCTAAAGAAACATACCTACATAAAGAGCCTTACTATTAAATTGACATAAAACTGCAAAAATAAAACATTTTTTTCGATATCATTGCGTCTAATAAAAATATCGATATTTAATATCAATTAAAAACCACTCGTTGGATCTTCGTCAAAAATTTTAGCCATTTTTAACTGACTGCAAAAAAAGGAGGCTATGACTGGCCTGCATGTTTTTTTTGTATATTTATGCTCACTCCATCAATATTAAAACAATGTTGATGATCTTACATAGTGCAGAAATGGTTGATCTAGATATATATCTATAACAACCATTTCACGGTAAATGGTTGAAAAAAACCTAATTTTGATCGTTGAAGTCTACATTTTTCATTGTTGGCGCTTGGTGAAATTTCCACTAGCTCAGTGACGCTCGCTTATAGGGCTGAGCGTCGTCGATGTTTAGGGTATTCGATTACCGGGTAACAGGTTGTTTTTTTTGAGCGTCTTCATTTTATATTAAAAACATTGCCTAGGCTTGAATTTGTACCTAATATGGTGACATACTGAAACCTTATATTGTCTTGTAATTGAAAGTTCTTTATAGTATGTGGCTCTGCCTATATCTTCAGACATATGGGTCTGACGATATTTATTATAAATGTTAGCTGTGCACGCGACTTCTTCCGCGTTTTTATTTAATTAAATTATTTCATGAATCTCTAAAATAAAATACTAAAATAAAAGTAGCCTAAGCCGTTAATTCATACATTAGCTTTCTGCCAGTAAAAGTCCCGTCAAAATCGGACCAGGCGTTTCAAAGAATAGTGGCTACAAACAGACAGACAGAGAGACAAAAATTCTAAAAAATGATGTTTTGATATATAAGCGATGTATGTTTTACAGTTTTACCGCATTTCGATATTTTGATTATTTCACAGATTTATCTTTACGTAACAATAGTAATCAAATTTTCAAATTTCAAAAGTAATCCGTGGATCCAAAGGTTCTTAGAAACTCTAAATAAATAAGGAATAATCTTGTAATTCGTAAGAATACGACAGGCTTTAGAAAATCTTTTTCCCGTAATAAAATTACCTCAGAGAAGAGAGTTCATATTTTTTATTCTCTTTGTCTTTTACTACGTAACTTACTTACGTGAATTGAATTAAAACTTAAACGCAGTAAAACTGTAAAAAACTCGACTTTCATTTCATTATGATGTATTACAATTGAACCAAATCTTAATGAGAGTAGGAGCCATCAGTTTTCAAATAAAAATATCATCAAAATCGGTTCTGTGTCTTAAATTTTTTTTTAAATTTTTAATTAAATTATTTTTTTTATTATGTGGCATTAAAATACATACAACTTTAAATTTTTACTTTTTTACCACTAACCCCTATTTTTATGGACATTAGTAATTGATGTTTTTGTACATTTTTTTGACATTAGTAACAATGTTTGCCGGGTCAGCTAGTATTTATGTATAATTATAATAGCATATTTATTTTAGTTTTGATTTCATTAGTATTAAAAGACAACGGGGTTGTACCAAATGCCGACGATGAAAAACGTACAAATTTTTGGGGTTAAAGAACAATTGTTTTTACTGTTTTGCAGTAATTTAAAGAATACAATAACATTTTACAGCGACATAAAAACTGTCATATAAAAATAAAATTGACTCTGTGCTGTGTTACAACTATATCAACAAAAAACAATATAAACAAAATGGAATTGAAGTCGTTAAAACAGAGTCACAGGATGTTATGTTTCTAGAAGAGACATTTTCCCCGTGTTGTTACGGGACCTCCTGTAGAATAGACCAACGGCCTTCCTACCAGGCAGCTCGTAAGAGGCGAGCATAGGTTAACTAGGTCACTACAAACTTGACCACTAGTGGAAGAGTTTTTTTTATGATATTGGAAGGCAAACAAGCAGAATTTCCTGATGGTAAGAAATACACGTCGCCTATGGACACTAAAGGTAGAAATGGTGCGTTGCCAACCGGAGGCTGGGGTGGTAAGCCTCTTGCGTGAGTAAGTTTACCGGCTACCCTACCCTCCAAACCAGAACACGACAATGGTGAGCACTGACG